>LR548854.1:0-27065 GCA_900536415.3 Caenorhabditis sp. 38 MB-2015
TCAGATGGCCTAGAAACCCAAATCTTAACGATCAGATGGCCTAGAAACTCAAATCTTACCGATCAGATGGCCTAGAAACCCAAATCCTACCTATCAGATGGCGTAGGAACCCAAATGTGACCTATCAGATGGCCTAGAAACCCCAATCTTAACGATCAGATGGCCTAGAAACTCAAATCCTACCTATCAGATGGCCTAGGAACCCAAATGTGACCTATCAGATGGCCTAGAAACCCCAATCTTAACGATCAGATGGCCTAGAAACTCAAATCCTACCTATCAGATGGCCTAGGAACCCAAATGTGACCTATCAGATGGCCTAGAAACCCCAATCTTAACGATCAGATGGCCTAGAAACTCAAATCCTACCTATCAGATGGCCTAGGAACCCAAATGTCACCTATCACATGGCCTAGAAACCCAAATGTTACCTATCAGATGGCCTAGAAACCCAAATGTTACCTATCAGATCGCCTAGAAACCCGAATGTGACTTATCAGATGGCCTAGGAACCCAAAATGTGACCTATCAGATGGCCTAGAAACTCAAATCCTACCTATCAGATGGCCTAGGAATCCAAATGTCACTTATCAGATGGCCTAGAAACCCAAATGTTACCTATCAGATGGCCTAGAAACCCAAATGTGAGCTATCAGATGGCCTAGAAACCCAAATCTTAACGATCAGATGGCCTAGAAACTCAAATCTTACCGATCAGATGGCCTAGAAACTCAAATCTTACCGATCAGATGGCCTAGAAACCCAAATCCTACCTATCAGATGGCCTAGGAACCCAAATTTCACCTATCAGATGGCCTAGGAACCCAAATGTGACCTATCAGATGGCCTAGAAACCCAAATCTTACCTATCAGATGGCCTAGGAACCCAAATTTCACCTATCAGATGGCCTAAAAACCCAAATCCTACCTATCAGATGGCCTAGGAACCCAAATTTCACCTATCAGATGGCCTAGGAACCCAAATGTGACCTATCAGATGGCCTAGAAACCCAAATCTTAACGATCAGATGGCCTAGAAACCCAAATCTTAACGATCAGATGGCCTAGAAACTCAAATCCTACCTATCAGATGGCCTAGAAACCCAAGTCTTACCTATCAGATGGCCTAGAAACCCAAGTCTTACCTATCAGATGACCTAGAAACCCAAATTCTATCCCAAGATGGTATAAAATCTTTTTCAAATCATATTTCTCCTGTCTAGACCGAATTTTCTGCAAAAAATCTGATTTTTTATTTGCTCCGCCCATTTTTAAGAACCTTACGTCCTTAAATAGGACCCTGAAATTCCGTGTTTCAAATCAGATCAAAAATGAATCTCAATATCCACCTAGTCATATTCTTCATCGCTCTCCTGATTCAGAATCTCCATGCTGCTCCAACTTCCAATGAAGTGTCAACGGATCCAGAAAAAGATCAACGTCTGGAAAATGAGCAAGAAGGAAGACAAGCTGAGAAGAGAGCCAAATTGACCACTTCTACAATACAGTCCTTATCTGAATAAAGAATCTTTATAGTTCTCCAGAAAATTGTGAATCCCTCAATTGGACTTCTGAATTTTTCTTCTTGAATTAGGCCTTCTGGATCTTATCTCGAGAATTGAACCTTCTGAATTTCACTTTCTAAACCGAAACGTCTTAAATAGACCTTCTCAACTAGGCATTCTTAATTGAAGTTTTTGAATCATAACTTCTGAACTTGGCCTTCCGAATCGGAGCTCCTGAATTGAGCCTTCTGAATCTGTCATCGGATGTTTTGATTAGACGTCTTGAATCTGACATCATGAATCGAATCTCTTAAATTAGACCTTCTGAATCGAACATACTGAAGCGAACCTTCTGAATTTGATCTTCTGGATCAGGCCTTCTGGGGAATAAACTTCTGAATCGGACCCCTTGAATGAGACCTTCTGAATTGGATATTTGGAGTCAGAATTTCGACATTGGATCTTCTAAATCTGCCTTCTGAATCTCATCTCCTGAATCGGAAATTATTGAACTAGACCTTCTGAATTAGGCCTTCTGAGTCCTAAAATTCAGAATCAAACCTTCTGAATCTCACCTTGTGAATCACAATATTTTATAACACATCCCATTATCCTCCATAATTCAATTATCATTATTTTGTGCACAAAAATAGAACATAAACAATAGTTCCAAAAAAATATACGCGGGTGGATTGGGGACCTAAAATTTATGTACATTAGATACTCAGCCAACTCCAAAGTACGCAGCCAATAGACATTTGATACTCAGCCAAGTGAAAGAGGTACGTAGGGAAATTATTGTCCGAGAGAACTACACAGAGAATTTTCATTTTTGCTCCAAAATTCTCCAGATTTTTGAGATTTTTTGAAATTGAAAAAAAATCCAACTTTAATTTTATTATGTCTATCCGCCTTCATATGGGAACTTCCACATTTCCCTTAAAAACACCTCCCAAGATTCAGAATTTGACAAAAAATGAATCCATATTTTCTAGGTCTATTGCTCTTTTTGAGCACAACTCTGAGCCAGGTACAGTAACCTTCCACATATCCTGCTCCAATTCAGAACTTTTCAAGGAATCTGAAGAATATGTTGAGGTTGAAACCCATTCCGGGAGACTCATAGGTCTCGAAACTACCCATGGTGACAAGAGAGTTCGGTCCTTCCTAGGGTACAGTACCCCTTTTTCTACAGTACTCCTCACATTTTTCTAGAGTTCCATTCGCCGAGCCACCAATTGGCCAGAATCGCTTCAAAAAACCGTCTTTCGTGAAACAATGGAGAGGTAGCAGATCGGCGACGCGACTCGCGCCCGCGTGTTATCAAAGTCGCGACGCGTATGGCGATTCGCGTGGTGGATTCTGGGGAAGTGATATGTGGAATGCGGATATGAATAGGACTAGCGAGGATTGCCTCTATATGAATATTTGGGCACCGGCGAATGCGACGTGAGTGGCCTAGAAATCGACATGGCCGAGGAATCCAAACAAAAATCCTAGGCCATCTAGATTTCTAAAATTCTCAGAAATTCATGCCTAGATTCAGTCTTTGATATTTTTTATGCGCACAGGCTTGGAACCCATGAGAACCTCCTGGTGGCCTAGAATCTGACATGGCCGAGGAATCAGAAAAATTCGGCCACATCTCAAATTCTAGTCCCCATCAGGTTTTCCTAGGTGCCCTCTTTCTTCTCTCCAGTTCTAAATATCATGAGTGGCCTAGAAACCCATATGGCCGAGAAATCAGAAAAACTAGGCCACCTAGATTTCTAAGGTTTTCAGAGGTCAAGTAAAGTTCTCAAAATTTAATGCCTAGATTCAGTTTTTTTGCGGTTTTTTAGGGATCTCCCTTGAGGACCTTTTGGTGGCCTAGAAGCCGACATAGCTGCGGAATCAGAAAAAACTCGGCCATCTAGATTTCTGAGTTATCTTGATTTGTTCAAATTTTTCCAGTCTTCTATAGAAAATCAATAATCTTCCGATGGAAGAGAAAACCAAAACTGAAAAACTAGTCCTCGTTCAGAACTTATTTTTTAGAGGATTACTGTAGTCTCTATTTTAAGAACAATTTGTCTGAAAACTGTCAAACTAAGGGAAACAACTGTTAGATCTAGGATTACTGTAGTTTCAGCTTTCCCATGATAAGCGAACCTGTAGAAACCGATTTTGACATCAAAAATATTGAAATCCTTGATTTTACACTTCAGAAATCTACCTGTCCTCATCTGGATCTTTGGTGGAGGATTCTATTCCGGGTCCCCATCTTTATCAATCTACGATGGTAAAGAATTGGCGACACGTGGTAAAGTGATAGTTGTAAATATCAATTATCGAGTTGGCCCGTTCGGTTTCCTCTATCTAGACCATGATGATGTACCTGGCAACATGGGCCTATTAGACCAGCAACTGGCTCTCCACTGGATTCGCCAAAATATCCAGTCCTTTGGTGGTGATCCGGATGTCATGTCATTGGTTGGTGAAAGTGCCGGAGCCGCGTCGATTGTTGCACATCTTTTGGCTCAAAATTCGCAAGGGTAAGCGGAAAGATATCTAGAATTTGATAGGTTTTGGGGTTTCAGAATGTTCCGAAATGCGATTCTTCAATCTGGAGCTTTGGATAATCGTTGGAGCATGGATTCGCCTGAAAGAGCACTGAATAAGTCCAATTATTTGGCTGAACTTGTTAATTGTAATAGTACAGAGGTAAGCGCATTTGTTTGGGTTGCTTCTTTTTGAGCAGCGCCTTCTTTTAAGCAGCGCCTTCTTTCGGGTTGCTTTTTCTTTTAAGCAGCGCCTTCTTCTAAGCAGCGCCTTCTTTTGGGTTGCTTTTTCTTTTAAGCAGCGCCTTCTTTTGGGTTGCTTTTTCTTTTAAGCAGCGCCTTCTTTTGGGTTGCTTTTTCTTTTAAGCAGCGCCTTCTTTTGGGTTGCTTTTTCTTTTAAGCAGCGCCTTCTTTTAAGCAGCGCCTTTTCTTAAGCAGCGCCTTTTCTTAAGCAGTGCCTTCTTTTAAGCAGCGCCTTCTTTTGGGTTGCTTTTTCTTTTAAGCAGCGCCTTCGTTTGGGTTGCTTTTTCTTTTAAGCAGCGCCTTCGTTCAACGAGTAAGTTAATTTCAGATTGAAGAAACAATCCAATGCCTAATCGAAATCAATTCAACAACCCTTGTCAATCACATGTGGACAGTAACCAGATACTTCCTCGAATTCCCCTTCGTCATTGTCTCCCAAGACAAAAATTTCTTCCAACAAATCGATGCTTTCGACGGGCTCCGAACTGGAAAATATTCCAAAGATGTCAACCTAATGTTCGGTATAAATCGAGATGAGGGCAACTTCTGGAACATCTACAACTTTCCCCAATATTTCGACAACACCACAAGAAATCCAGACATCCAGGCGGAACCCGAAATCACCCAGGTTGAATTTGAAGGATGTGTTGAGAAGGCGTTCTCGCCCCAACCGGTTCTAGTTCGGAATTTGACCAAATATGTTTATAGCCATCTAAATGAGACGGATTCGGATATCCTCAGAGAATACTATAGTGAACAGGTTAATCAGATGGTTGGCGATTATTTCTTCACTTGTGATAGTATCTCGTTTGCCAATGAGTACTCGAGAAATGCTCACCGAAATTCCAAAGTTTACGTCTATTTCTTCAATCAAACTTCAAGGTAATTTATTTTTACCAGAAGATTCGGAACCTCCTCAAAATTTCGATTCTTTTGACACCCATATGTCTCGGGTTCCAATGAGTTTGATTTCATGCTCCTTTAAGGGTCCTAACACGAAAATATTGAAAAATCAAGGAAGCTATATCAATATGGGTGTCAAACAACGCCAAATTGTCTCAAAAATCTGCAAAAAAATCTGAATAACTTTGAACCGCCCCTAAAAACCAACTTTCATGCTTTCCGCCTGACAATTTTACTGAAAATCACATATTTCTTCAATTATTGGGGTTTTTAGACATTATCATCATGATATTCGAAGTTTTAGCAAAATTCCGATACTTTGGACACCCATATGTATAGGGTTTTCATGAAATTGCCATCCATGTCCCTTGAAGGGTCTCGACACGAAAATTTTGAAAATTCAAGGAAACTTTATCAATATGGGTGTCAAACAAGAGCAAATTCTCTGAAAAACAAGGATTTCTAAGCATTATCATCTCAAAATCACTAGAAACTCTATATTCAATCATTTAGGCTCATTTTCATGCTCCCTAAAGGGTCTCACCACGAAAACCATCAAAATGTTTGATTTCAGCGCCAATCCTTGGCCAAAATGGACTGGAGTAATGCATGGATACGAAATCGAGTTCGTCTTTGGTGTACCGATTTATAACAATACTGCGAATTACACCAGAGCTGAAGTTGATGTTTCTGAGAAGGTTATCGATTGGTGGACAACATTCGCCACCAATGGGTGGGTTTTTCGAAATCTACGTGAAATTCTGATTCATTAGATACCTGGATTGTCCTGGTTACTGTAGAATTGAATTTTTCGCGTCAAGACCTATCTTAAAGGGACATAAACATTGAAACCCTAGTAAAATGGGTGTCTAACAACTCGAAATTTTGCGTAGATTCTGAATTTTCCATTTTCAGAGAGCCTAAACTCCGAAATTCTTCTGAAAACATAGTCTGGGAGCCATATCATTTTTGGAGCAACAAAAAATGGATGAATATTAGAGCAGGAGCATTTGGCATGATGGAGGAGCTCAAGAAAACTGAATGTGAATTCTGGAGAAATGTCAAAAATTGAGAACATTTGATTTACAGTGAGTGTTGATGCCCAAAAAGACTAGATTTCCAAAAAAAAAGTAAACTTTTCAGAAACACGAAGAAATTCTCCGAAATGATCGATTTTTCAATAATTTTTTTTAAATAAAGTTTTTGTTCAACTTTAGATATTCAGCGAATTTCACTTGTCCGTGAGAACTACGTAGAAAAATTAATTTTTGATGCTCAAAAAGTTTAGTTCAGCTCTAGAATACCAATTAGGTCTAATTTTTTGATGACGCAAATGATTTTTTGCAATTTGCACTAAAAAGGGAAACGAAATTTCATAATTTTCAACAAAGAAGATTTCAACAATTAACAATAGTAATAAAAAACAATAAAAGAGTCTGAAAATTCTAGGATTTTCAGTCCTCATCACTCCAATTACCCAAATCGGCAAATTTATCCGGTAAACTGGCATCGGCCTTTTTGGCAGCGGCTCCGATCTTTGCGCGTTTTCTCGATTGTTTCGGAATCTGTGGCTTCTCTTCAATCTCGTCATCGATTTCAGACTGAAAATTTTGCGAATTTCAAGGATAAAATGGGTCTGAAAAAAGGGGATCTTACCGCTTTCCTCTTATTTGCAGCTTCTTTCTTGTCTTTTTTCAAGTCGGCGATTGATTTCTGGAAAAAAACAATTATTTTTACTTTTTTAGATCCTACTGTTTTTGGTGCTTAAAACGATACTGTAGATCATATTTCGAAGACTGAAACTTCAACTTTCTCAGTTTTTGATGCTCAAAACGTATTTTAGCTAAAAATTTTCGAAGTAGATCAACTTTTGGCACCGAAAATGATGCTATATATCGATTTTTCGGTTCCAAACTCCTAGAGTACCCCAAAATGCTTACCTTCTGCTCACTATTCGTCTTCTCCTTCGCCTTCCAAACCTTCTCCCATTGTCGATAATACGTTTTGAGCGGCGAATCGGGATTATTGAGCTCGAAGCGAACGGCGCGCTAAAATTTGAAAATGCTCTGAATCTTAAAGAGAAAAGATTTGCAACTTACAACTTGCATCTCATCATTCAATCGAACATCTTTTCGCGCCAACACCTCCAAAACAAACTTCGAGTGCTCCTTTAATTTCGTCTGAAGACCACGGAACAAATGGGTGTAGTCGCCGTTTTTCACATTTTCGAGGATTGATGAAATCTGGAACAGAAAGAGTGGTTTCAGCCAATTTCTAGAGTATTTTTTGGTTCGAAAAACTGATTTTCAGTGAATTTTTGAGCTCGAGAGCTTGTTTTTTTTATGGTTTTTATCATTGTCAGGAGGATTTTGAGCATAATTCTTGCTTCTGGAGCAAAATAGGATGTTTTCAGCCAATTTTCAGAGTATACTGGGCCTCCAAAAGGGTATTTCTTGGTTCGAAAAACTGATTTTCAGTGAATTTTTGAGCTCGAGAGCTTATTTTTTTTATGGTTTTTATCATTGTCAGGAGGATTTTGAGCATAATTCTTGCTTCTGGAGCAAAATAGGATGTTTTCAGCCAATTTTCAGAGTATACTAGGCCTCCAAAAGGGTATTTCTTGGTGCGAAAAACTGATTTTCAATGAAGTTTCGAGCCAGAGAGCTTGTTTTTATGATTTTCATCATTGTCAGGAGGATTTTGAGCCTAATTTTTGGTTTTGGAGCAAAATAGGTTGGTTTCATCCAATTTTTAGGTTATTATAAATCCAAAAAAGGTATTTCTGAGTTCGAAAAACTGTTTCTATGTGAATTTTTGAGCCCGAGAGCTCGTTTTTATGGTTTCTCTCACGGTCAGGCGAATTTTGAGCCTAATTCTTGTTTCTAGAGTAAAATAGGATGTTTTCAGCCAATTTTCATGGTATTATGAGTCATGAAATGGGTGATTCTGAGTTCGAAAAAATTATTTTCAATGAATTTTCGAGCCCGAGAGCTCGTTTTGATGGTTTTTCTCACTGTCAAGCGGATTTTGAGCCTAATTTTTGGTTCTGGAGCAAAATAGGGTGTTCTTAGCCAATTTCTAGGGTATTTCTTGCTCCGAAAAACTGATTTTTTGTGAATTATTGAGCCCGATAGCTTGTTTTCATGATTTTTATAATTGTCCGACTGATTTTGACCCCAATTTTCGGTACTTTGGCCCCCAAAACCAACCCTATGATTAATAGGCAGAACAACATCACAAAACGCGGCATTACTGGCCAACAAATGCGCGGCCTGAATCATTGTCCTAAACACATATTCACACGCCGCCTTTCTCCATTGTGGCAAATCGGTGAACTGCGACGAAATCTTCAAGGTGCATTCAATATCCGGTATTTTGACAACACCTTTCGACGGTTTTGGCTTGTTTTTCAGCTCGCGTACGAGTTCCTCGAGGGTCTGGAAATTTATACTAGTTTTGGGGATAATAGAGAAGCAACTCACATCACACGAGAACTGTAAAATCGGAACATAGCTTGTGCAACTGGCTTGAAGTTGAATGAGCAATTGACAACAATGAAGGCGAAGTGGAAGGAATGTCGGAGCATTACAAAGTCTGAAAATGCTCATTTTAAGGTTTAAAGCTTCAGGTTTAGTATTTAAATAGCTAGTAGCCCATAATTGACACAAAAATGACTTAAAATTTCGTGAAATGCTCTTTTTTCCCAAATTTGTCTCAAAAACCAATATTTGATGAAAAATTGCTCTAGAAACTGAAATTTCACAGAAAATGGGCCAAAATTTCAATAAAAATAAACCTAGAACCCCAATTTTTTTCGAAATTGGCTGAACATCTCCTAAATCATACCTGAAAATCCCAATAATGACTTGAATAAGTGGATAAACCAGCTCGGCAATCGATTCGGCTCCATTCACCGAATGAGATCTCGAAATCACCCGAACCCAAATATACATACACTGCATCATTTGCCAGTTATAAATCGAGAAGATCAGGTCCTAAAAATCTCAATAAATCGATAATTAGATGCTAAAAACTGACTTTTCTTCCTTTCGCAATCATCGCATTTCTCAAATGAACCGCAGTTTGTCGAATATAAACAAAGGCATATTTATAGGCTTGATCCGGATACAGTAATGTGAGCTCAGCGAATGTTCTGAAAAAGAGTACTGTAGAACCAAAAAAACAAAGATTCCTGATTTTTTTACCAACCTATGCATAAATTGTAAAAGTGGCCAAGTTTCGTTGGTGACAATCTTCGAATTCGACACAAATGAGACATAGGCGGTCTTGTAGAGGAGCACATAATGTTGTGGATAGTTTTTGACAAGAAGATTCATGCACACAAATGCTGATAGACGACATTCCAATGTTTTTCGACTCCAAATTCGGGTAATTGACTGGAATACGATAGTTTATTGATTTTTTTTCTATTGGGAAAAGTAGCTTATTAGAAAGTCTGTGGGAATTTGTTTGATGAAAATTATAATTTCGATTATTTTAAATTATTGATTTTTTTAGGACCGAATTCAACTGGTTTTTCACCTTTTTTTAAAAGAAATTTTTATAAATTCTAGCTATTTTAAGACTATTCTGCAAATATTGGCGAAGTTTTAAAACTATCAAATTTTCGTAGCGAATTTCTTTTTCTTTTTTTTTTGGTATTTTTACAGAAAATGTTTTTCAATCAAAATTTTTTTATGGAGAATTGAAAAATTTGCAATTTCGAACCATACCAATTGCGTTATTGTATTTTTTGAGCTGGATTGGCCTTTTATTAAAAATTGTAACCAATTTTTAAAGGATTTTTTCAGAGAAAACTTCAAATTTTTTTCATAAACCCCTATAATTCAACTAACCTTGATCAATAATTTAGTCATTCTTCCAAAATACGCATAAACATCGACCAATCTAGTGATCGCTTTCAAACTCGAAATAATCACATCCGTAGTTTGAACCTCATTCAGGAACTGAAAATCAAAATATTTTAACATTTGAGCCTAGCAAAACCTTCAAAACCCACCACAATCATCGCATGAAGATAGGTTCTAACGGAATTTTGATACTTTTTAATAGCAGTTTTCGAAAAACCAACTTTTCCCATCTCATCTTTCCTCGCATTCAATAATCTGTGCAAAACATGGGGCATTGCTTGGAAGCTGAGCCGAATCACAGCTTCAAAGATGCTCTGCTCATTGATAATGTATTTCGGAGCTTCGATGTTGGCTCCAACTCGCGCGACACACGCGACAAACACGTCAATCGCCATTTTTGCGTCAGACGCGTCGATTGGAGTTTTCTGCAGGGAATTTTGGTTGAAATCAAGCCACATTTGTGATAGAGAACCTACCTCATCGTCAAGTGCTAGAACCTGTTGAAGATACGAGTAGATGTTCGAATCAACGATTAATCTTCCAGTAGAATGATCCGTTTTGGCCTTCGGCTTGCGAACTGTAACAAAATTCCGTGATTTTGATTTTAAAAAAAACTGTTTTTCTTAAAAAACTTGCTTAAAATTAGAGAATTTTCATCAATTTCAGTTTTTCTTGCAGTGAACAAAAATTAGGGTAAGATTTTTAACCAAAATTCATCTAACTTAAGATTTTGATGATAGAATGAGTTTTAAAATCTACAGTGAGAATTGGATGCTCAATTTTATTCACTATAAGAATCAAGCTTCAAATTTTAACTATACCAATATTTTGACTTTTTAACTCAATTAAAATACATTTTTGAAGCTAAATTTCATGAAGAACAGTAAGATTTTGAGCCCTGAACACATGAGAAAATATTTTTGACACCTAAACTTATCTATAATATGCTTCTAAACTCCTGAATTCACCTACAGTAAGATCTTGCTCCTTGAACTCATCTACAGTAAGAATTAGATGCTATATTTGATCTACAGTAAGAATCAAGCTTCTAGTTTTAAGATTTTGAGTCCAAATTTAAACTTTATCAAGGTTTTGACTTTTTAACTCAATTAAAATACATTTTTGAAGCTAAATTTCATGAAGAACAGTAAGATTTTGAGCCCTGAACACATGAGAAAATATTTTTGACACCTAAACTTATCTATAATATGCTTCTAAACTCCTGAATTCACCTACAGTAAGATCTTGCTCCTTGAACTCATCTACAGTAAGAATTAGATGCTATATTTGATCTACAGTAAGAATCAAGCTTCTAGTTTTAAGATTTTGAGTCCAAATTTAAATTTTATCAAGGTTTTGACTTTTTAACTCAATTAAAATACATTTTTGAAGCTAAATTTCATGAAGAACAGTAAGATTTTGAGCCCTGAACACATGAGAAAATATTTTTGACACCTAAACTTATCTATAATATGCTTCTAAACTCCTGAATTCACCTACAGTAAGATCTTGCTCCTTGAACTCATCTACAGTAAGAATTAGATGCTATATTTGATCTACAGTAAGAATCAAGCTTCTAGTTTTAAGATTTTGAGTCCAAATTTAAACTTTATCAAGGTTTTGACTTTTTAACTCAATTAAAATACATTTTTGAAGCTAAATTTCATGAAGAACAGTAAGATTTTGAGCCCTGAACACATGAGAAAATATTTTTGACACCTAAACTTATCTATAATATGCTTCTAAACTCCTGAATTCACCTACAGTAAGATCTTGCTCCTTGAACTCATCTACAGTAAGAATTAGATGCTATATTTGATCTACAGTAAGACTCAAGCTTCTAGTTTTAAGATTTCGAGTCCAAATTTTAATTTTATCAAGGTTTTGACTTTTTAATTTAACTAAAATTCATTTTTGATGCTAAATCTGATGTAGATTTAGCGCTCTTAATTCATCTCCAGTGAAATTTTGATCAAACTCCATTCAAACTCAAGTTGTGACACCAATCTCCACAATTCTGAGATCAAAACTCACACAAACATGTGATTTTCCTTCCAAAGTTCAAAAATTCAAAACTCTTTACATTCTCCAAACTTTCTTATCTGTTTAGTTTACACGAAACTCTTCTGATAAGCAGTTTTGGACTATATAAGGTTAAGAACTCTCATTTTCTCCGCAAAAATCACCTTTTTTCTTCTCCTTCTCCTCATCCTCTTCATTCTCATTATCATCATCGTCACTTTCTCCATCCAATTCCAATTCTTCATCTTCTACATCTTCCTCATCAATTCCATCATCCTCTTCTTCTTCATCATCATCATCCAAGTTCAACAAATCCGCATCTTCTTGTTGCAAAAATTTGAAGAATTCCGGATCACTTTCTTTGAGTCTGAAAAATGAGGATTTGGCTCGTAAAATATGCTCATTTTTGACTGGGTAAGAAATAGGGTACTGTACTTTATGGAAGTTCTGAACTTGATAGTTTTGATTTCAAAAATTGAAATATTACCGATTTATCGTGGGTTGTTTGTTAAAACTGCTCAATTTCAGACTAGAAATTCAAAAATACGGATTTCCCACTTCGGAATTAATGTTTGTTTTTTAAGATCTAAAATGTTGATCTGGAAAGGCTCATTTCCTTCGAAATTAGGGAATTTTCAGCTTTACCTATGATTCAAAAGTCCAAAAATAATGAGTTTCTAGTTTTCATTTTATGAACCTAGAACATCAGATTTGCAAATTTTTGAGATTACTGGATTTGAAGCTAGCTTTCTTGGTCTAGGAATTCAAAATTACGGATTTTCAGCAAAATTGACTAGGCTTCAAATCCAAAATTATGATATTTCTAGATCAAAATTTAATTTTTCAATCGAAAAACTGAGCTTTCTATCACTCAAAACCCCCAAAAACACCCAATTTCCTCACTTTTCCAGATCCAATTTGTGCTTCTTCATTCCTCCTTTCTCATTACCAACAACTTCATCATCATCACTCTCCACTTCCGAATCTCGAACTTCTGCAAAAAATCCAGAATTTATTTCAGAAACTCTTAAATCTTTGAAATAACCTCCTTCGAGTGCTTCTGGTTCCGGAATTTCTTCTTTTTCAACGTCTTCCTCTTCAATTGGAACCGGTTTCGGCGCTTTTGTCTTCTTCTTAACGATTCCGACTTTTCTACCACTACTACTTTTCACCTTCATCTGAAAGATTTTTGATTTTAAGAGTTTTTTTCAAGGAGAAAACAAGAAAACGAGCCAAAATCGATTTTGCAGTTTTTATCAGACTTTTTCGGATTATTCAGAATTTTGGGGAAATTTTTCACGTTCAACTGTGTTTTGTTCGAAATCATCACAGTTCAAATGATAACAAACTCATACATTCAGACGCTAACTCAAGATAAGATGAACTTTGTCGGAGTACTGTAGTTTGAGTTTTGAGCCCAGCTTTTTTGAGAAACTTGCTTGTTTTCTTATATAATTTTGACTTTTTTTTAAACTAAAAGAACATAAAACGGTCAAAAACTTGGTTCATTCTAGTCGGAAAGGGCGAAAACTGCAATTTTTTGAAATTCAAAACTAATTTTACCGGTTGTGAGTTCATAACTGAGTATTTATTACTGTAGTTTGAGTTTTGAGCCCAAAAAAATCAACTTTTCAAAGTTTTTCTAGACCTCTCATTCAAGTAATTCTGAAACTATTATTTTTTCGAGAAAATTAGAAAATATATTTTTTCCCGTTCAAAATACGTTTCAAAACCTGCAGTTTTAGCTTTGAGCTCAGAATTTTCGAGAAGAAAACTTGGTTTTAAAATTAATTTCGACTTTTTCAAATTTAAAGAATAACAAACAGCAAAATTTGTGTAATTCTAAATTGAATTCTAGCCGGAAATGGCAAAAACTGCAATTTTTTGAAATTCAAAACTAATTTTACCGGTTATGAGTTCATAACTGAGTATTTAATAAACTTTTCAAAGTTTTTCTAGATCTCTCTGAAAGCAAGAATTTCTGAAATTCAAATTTACAGAATTTTTAACAGCCAAAAACTTGGTTAATTCTTGAGTTCTGTAGTTTGAGTTCTAATCTCGAAAATTGTTCTCTAGAATTCGATTTTGATTCTGAAAATCTCCTTTTTTTTGGGAAAATGAGTATTTTGTACCCAAGTTGTCAAAAATTAGTGATATTTTTTCAGTCTTTGGGATTCAATACACCGAAATAATACAATTTTTTCTCAAAAATCCTTCTTTTCCCGCAATTTAAAATTCCCGCGCGTTTCTCTTTTCCCGATATAAACGAAAAAAAGTGAAAAACTTTCACTTATTTTCAAAATGTGTTTCTTTCCTCTCCCTATTTCAATATATCCTTTAAAACGGGGTCAATCCCCCCCAACACGATTTATTTCATGTAGTTCTCACGGACTACAGTTTACCATGCTGTTTTTTGAAACAACAAAAACAAAAAGGGTATTCAAATATTAAATTGTTTCCTTATTTTATTGTTATTAGTTCAAATTTTCAAAAATGAATAAATAAAGTTTGAAATTTAGGCGTTTAAGTTGTTTTTTTTTTAATTAAAATGTCTCATTTCAACACTAACCAATCCTGTTTTCGTTCCAAAACGAGATTTTCCGCCTAGAAACAGAAAAATAAGCTTTTGTACGTTTTCTGATATCGATTTTTCCTAGTTTTGGATAGGGTTTTCGCTGAAAATTACAGTCATTTTTCAGATGTTCACATTATCATACACTGCGCACACAGTTCTATCAATTAGTTTGCATTTTATTGGAATTTTTGTGGGACTTTTTGTGTGGTATTTGTTCCCGAAACATGTGAGTTTTTCAAAGGGGTTTTTCGAGAATCGGGGTTAGAAATCTGGAATTCTGGATTCGAAAAGAAAAAAGTGGGGGATTTTTTTAAATCTACCTCAAAATATCAAAACGAAGAAATTTTGAATAAAAATTACGAGATTTGAAAAAAGATTTAGTTTTTTTGGGCTCGAATTTTGAATTTCGGCTTTTAGTTTTCAAAATATTGTCAAAAATTGAGAACTCGGACATTTTTTCTCAAAATTTAGAGATTTTGTCGGTTTCTTTTCAAAATAACATCTTACTGAAAATTTTTGAACTTCAAGTTTGAAAATTCAGAGAACCCAGAGTTTTTGGGCTCAATTTTTAAGAAAATGAGGGATTCTTTGAAGTTGCGTTTTATTAGGGAAAAACCCGGAATTATGAGATCCAAATGTCAAAATTGTGATATTTCGAGCCAAGACTACGAGCTCGAGCCACCAATTCGGATGTTTTAGGCTCAAAAATTCCATAATTGTAATTTTTGGTTCAAGTATGAGATTTTCAGCTTGAGAAACTAATTTTTTACAGCCAACCCGTTCAATCGTCCAACTACCCCACGAACGTGTCGCTCTGGTAATCGAACCATCTTCCGTAATTGGCCAACCCGAAAATATGATATTATCCTCTTCCTCATCCGGAAAACTCATCGACTTTGACACTTCACCAATATCCACCATAAGAAGTTATGGGTAAAACCGCAAATTTGGAGATTTTTCAATATTTTACGTGTACCCAGTGCCTTTTTTGAATGTTAAACTTTTGAGCAAAGAAAAAACAGATATTTCAACCGCTTGAAAACGGGATTTTCATCAAAAACAACAACAAGAATATTAATGATTTAAAAAGAGGCAATTTTATGAGAAAAATAAAACAAATTAAAATGAGTATCATCCACCGGCGAGCCTTATAAGTTCTTCCAATCCAGTCGGCCTCCAAACAAATTGAACAGGATCCATCACATAAACCATTCCAGTATCGATATATACAGAAACCGTGCCAAACCAGTAGACCTGAAAAAGAGTTTGAGCTCATATTTTCTTGTGATTTTCTGAATTTTTTTTGCCTTTAGAGCTCGAAATTCCAATTTTTGATGATCATTTCTACGTATTTAAATTCTTCTTTCGAATTTAAAAATGAGAATTTTTGTATGAAATTATTAACTTTCCGTTCTACATATTTACAAAAAAAATATTTTCGACTGTTTTGGAAGCTAAACCGGAGTTTTTCATTGACAAAATCTATTTTGGCATCGATAAAAGCAAAAAGCAGAATTTTTCACAATGAAAATGAAATTTCCAGTCTTCTCACATTCAAAATCCAGATTTTTCATGAAAATTCATACAATTTCACTTCAAAACTTAAAATATCAATCTCTTACCTGTCTCCCATCCTTAAATCGATCTCTCTGTGGATGATAAGTGAATCCATGCCTGGCAGCCGTCATCTCAATCGCATCTTTCAACGATATTTGCTGTTGTTGTGGTGGCGGTGGAGCCATCATTGGTCTTTGTTGTTGTGGTTGCATTGGAGCAGTATGTGACAAATTCGACACCCGTTCACCTTGCATCGATTTTCCAATTGTTATCAGAGCTCGTTTGAGCCATTCAGTGATTACTGGATAAGTGGCAATGTTGTCTGGGATGCGTTTTTTCCATTCTCCATACCACATTTTGACTTCGCCAATGTTGGCGTTTGGCGCATCAAGCCATAGACACAACACTTCGAGGAACTGAAATATGAATGAATATTTTTTTTGCAACTGAAAATCTGCAAAACTTTTTCGTTTCGATGAAATTTTTGGATTCGTCTTAGGAAATATATTTTAAAAACCCATTTAGGGTAAAAATTATCGAAAAAAAAATGAAATTTTTGCTGTTTATAGCAGAAATTCCCATTTAAAAAAATAATATATACATTTTTTCTAATTTATAGATGAACATTTAGCTGTTTTAAGGTTATTTAAAAAAAAAAATAACTGACCCTTGGGAAGAACACCTTCGAAATCACATTAACAATAGCATCCGGTTGTATAAATTCCATCCAGTCCATCACAGCTCCCCATTCTTTATACTCCGGATTCAATTTCGGACTCATCTCCATTTCCTCCAACGATTTCGCCAATTTTGGCACAATATTCTGGGCCAGGAATGCGTTGAAAGTTCCTGTTGACCATACATCTTTCCACGGTCTCAAAACTCCCATCGCGCTTCGATCCTTTGGATCCCATAATTTCAGCGCTTTCTGGAGTTTTTGACGAATCGGTGGCATCACGATTTGAATCCGATCTCCAAGAATAACAAGCCAGGGGACCAGCCAGGAGTGAATGGGTACTGTATCTGTCGTCGGATCCCAATCATTAACTCGATCATTGATTCGAGGAACAATCAATTGCTCCAGAATATTCTCCTTAACCCAATTTGGCAAAAGTGGAATCCATGTCTCAATCAAATTAATCATTTCATCCATTTCATCTCTTGGATCCCAAGAAAGTGTGGCTCGTCGAAGAGCCGGCAACCAACCCTCCCAAATAAGTCGATCATAGGCAGGAATCTCATCTGAAAAATACAATTTTTGACTGAAATTTAAAGGGAATTTCTTACCGAAGCTACTCTTATTCATGCCAAACGTGGATTTCGATGATCCTAGAATCTCTTTCCATTCTCTCATGAGTTCGACACCATATATGACATGATCCGGGTTCAAAGGACTCCATTGTACGAAGAATTTTTGAAGCTGAAAGAAGTTTTTCATGAGGTTTGACTGCCCAATCAAATTGTACTAAAATATTTGAAAATTCACACTCTGTTTGTGACTGAAAACTTCCAGAATTTCAACTTTTAAATATGATTTTGTAGAACAAAAAAATTATTTTTGCATATTTCTAACTGAATTTTCTAAAATTAGAGCATCAAAATATTCAATAACTTCAAAACATTTTTTTAAAGGAAAACCCATGAGAAACTTTTCAGAAAAATTAAATGTTTCTAGTTTAAAAATGTTGAGAAATTCGTTTTTCAAATTTAGTAATCGCCGATACTTTTTAGAAAATGAAGAATTTCAGATATTTTTTACAGAAAAGTCTTGTATTTTTCTTCGGAAATCCGGTAAACTGATAAAATAGAGCTAGAAAAATGATTCAAAAATGCCTTACCAATGGCAAAACAACCGGAATGGCCACCGATTCCAAGCTATACATCCTATACTCATTTGGATACTCTGTTCTCAATCTCCTCATCAATTCCTGACACTCATTCATGTCCGGTGACGAATTCTCGGAGAACCCATTGATCAATTCATAAATCGTCTCCATCTTCTTCTGCTCCGATTCTTCTTCATCCAGCGCATTTTTAATGGTTTTCAGGTCGTACTCCAGAGCCGTTGTTTGATCTTTCAGCGATATCAATTGTTGATTCTTCCGACGTATCGATTCTTCAGTCAAGTCAACAAGCAAGTTCAGATTGTGGATTAGCTCAGGAACATCGAAATTCTCTCGTTTTTCATCCTCTTCAATGTCGTATTCCGATTTGGTTTTCATTGAAAATGAATCATATCCTGGAAAAATTGAGAATATTTTGCATACAATTGTTGATTAAAAAGTTACTTACGCGGATTATGTTTTAAACTTTAAAAAGAACAAAGTTTTTAATTCAAATTGTTGATACTTAAAAGTACATTGACTATATTTAAGCAATTTGTTGCATTTTTTGTTAGTCATATTACCAGTAATTATAATTTCACTTGAGAATCATCTGAAATGTTCATTTTCAGACAAATTAATCATATTCGTGGTTCGAAACGCTGGATTTTAACAAAAACTGAAGTCTGAAAAAGATCTGAGCAGTTAAAGCTCTTTTTTAAGAAAAAAAGTTCAAAATTACTAAGATTCTGTGAAGTAGGCTGAAATTTAGAGAAATCGATTTTGATTTTTTCAAACTTTCGATGGTAATGGAGTTTTGTATATAAATGAGGGTCTAAATTTACCGCAATTTTTTACCTTGAATTCAAAATCACTGGTTTTTGAAGTTTTCAATGCAAATCTTGAGAAATTCTAGTGAAATTTGGCAGGAAAACGCTTTTTTGTAGGTTTTCAAGCAGAGTTTGTATGATATTTTCAATAGTTTTTGAAAAACTCACCAGAATAAACTCTCTGCTGCGGTCCTGTCATATCAATAACTTTGGTTTGCGCATGCTCCGACGATATTTTCGCGCTTCCTCTTTCTCCCGACATTCCCTCTTCCATAACATCTTCCATCGTTCTATACCTCGTTTTCACCGTTTGCGATTTCTTCCATCCTCCTTTAACCGAAACCTTCGGTTTCCTCTCCTCATCTTTCGGCTCCTCAAAACTTCCCGCCAATCTTTTCTGCGCCTCTGCCGCCGATTCGCCAAACTTTGGCCCAGTCATCTCTTTACCATACGCTCCAACAGCTCCACGTCCTTTGCGCAACGCCGCCTGCACCGGTTCAATGATTCCCTGCTTATCGGCTCCGAGACCCTCTCCTTGCTTATATCCCATACTTTCCATCATTTTCATCACAACACTTCCCTTTCCGTGCTTCAACCAATCGCAATATTTGTTCGGGTCAATAGCTCCTTTTGTGGCCGATGTTCGCATTCCCGCAAAAACCTGGGCGCCCGCATCTTTCGGCGGGGGATTTTTAACCCGTCTCCCAAAATTTATCTGAATCGAATCATCTGCTGGATCTTTGGAGGATGAATAAGTCGCTTGGGCGATCGTAGCCGGGTCGGTTTTATCGATTTTTGAACCTGATTGAATTCCTCCACTCACAAAACCAACTGGCATTGTGTATTTTCCACGTTTACTGAAAATAAAGGTTGATTTCAATGAATAAAGCATCAAAAACTCACTTAGTTGGACCTTTTGAAGTTCCCTCTTCATCACTATCCTCACGAGCAGCCCAAACACCTGAAAAACAAATATTTTTTAAAAACTCAAACCCCAACACCTCCTAAAAACTTTTCTTTAAAATTTGTTCTTGAAAAATAGGCGAAAACCTAATCCATATTAATCAATCTCACCCCACCATATGTAGCCTGTTCCTTCGACTGAAAATGTCGCCTTCCCGGGTTCATGGCATATTCCAAATCCTGATCATTGACCTCGAATGACTCATGACCATCATCATCGTCCATCTGAAATCAAAATAACTTTACACAAATCAAAACATTGACAATTGTCGGACGATAACACGTGCTTATCCTATTCTTCAATATTTCTATCGATTTTCTTTATCTCAACATAACTTTATGATTCTTCTAGTATATTTTTATTTTTTGAAAATTTTTAAATATGGTCAAATATTTATATTCACTTTTAAAACTTCTTAAACTTGAAAAACACAAAAAATAAAAAATTTCGAAAATAAAATAAATTAACGACACTCCGCTTACCCTCTATTTAGCGCGGCGGAAATTCAAACAATTATTTTCTTTTTACAGAAAAAATGCGAATTTTCGCTTATTTAGCGATTTTGGTGATAATTTGCTATGCAAGGGACAATTATACTATTAAAGCCTTATGGAATCTTGAAGAAGTCGCCGAATGTGAGCTCCATTACAACGCGTTGGTAAGGAAAATCGATTTTTTTCAAGGAAATGTTTGATTTTTTTTTGCAGGTTTATAACAATTATGGTTGTTGGTGTGGAATTGGCGGGTCCCACGATCCTGTAGATGGTATTGATGAGTGTTGTATGCATCACGACAAATGTTATGACGCTGCAGTCGATCAGAAAGTGAGTTTTTTTCATTTTTAATGAACAAAAGAGAATCAAACACGCTCTACCGCACAGATTTGTCCAAACGTGGAGTTCGAATATGTAGATGATTACACTTGGCATTGCATTGATAACAAAGCCCAATGCGCTGACACAAACACAGGATGTAAAGCAGCAATGTGTGAATGCGACAAAATCGTGGTAGAATGCTGGGGAAAATATCCGAAACCAGCCAAAAAACCGAAATGTAATCGATCAAATTGGGCGCCAATCACCAAACACTTTCAACACTGATGTCCCTTTAAGGTACAATATGCTTTATTTTATCTCATTGCAATAAATATACAAAAGTTTTATGGTAGTTTATCATAGTATCCGACAACTGGGCGGCGATCCAAAGACAATGTTGGCAAGTAAGGCTGATAGAAGAGTTTCTGAGAAAAAAAATCACTTCGCTGTGGGACCTTTTTAAAGGCACATACCTCTTCAATCTTTTTCCTCGAGTTTGTCGACGTTAAAAAGTGACCAATATCCTCTTCCCTCGCCAAATCTACAACATTCTCCAAATCCTTCACATTTATATGATTTTCCTGAGAAAAAATCCTAAGGTACTGTATGTCCCTTTAAAAATAATCGCTCACCTTTTCCTCTTCATCATCTCTAACCTCGACATGGGTACAGTACTCTATACCACAAGGAGATGTATGGGGTTGGGGTACTGTAGGAGGTACAGTAACCCCAACCACAAGTCGCTTCTCAGCATGGATTTCGGAGATATTGGTGACTCGAGGGGTTACGGTAGGTGTCATGGGCGGTACATAACGTGGCGTTGGATGCGGGGAGACTTCGGGAACTCGTGGGAGAGTCTCATAGGCGATGGGAGAAGGAGAATCGAAGTAATGTTCGACGGACGAGAATTTGGTGGTGGGTCCTGCAACGAAAAGAGTACTGTAGCGAAAGGATTGGCGCCAAATTCAAATTTTGGCGCTAATAATAAAACCTTACCTGAAGAATACTGTGTGCTCTTCTCAATGGTTTTTGTGAATTTCTCTTCTGAAGTCGGAAGATTCTGATAAGTTCTAGGAGTCAGAGGACTTCTAGAAGCTTCGTATTCTGGATGAGAATGACGAGGAAGGGTAGATTTCTCGAGTTCTGAAGACTTATTGATGACATCGGTTGGATTCTGATAGATTTCAGAAGTTTGGGGATGATATTCTGGATGAATTCGACGTGGCAGAGTGGACTTCTCGACTTCAGAAGCCTTGGTGATGACTTCAAGACTTCTAGAAGGCTGGTATTCTGGAGGAGAAGTCCTCTCGATGACGTCAGAGGAATTCTGACGATGCTCTGGGCTTCTGGCAGGCTGGTATTCTGGATGCTGATGACGTGGAAGTGTAGATCGTCCAACTTCAGAAGCCCTATCGATGACTTCTGGAGTTCTAGAAGGCTGATATTCTGGATGCTGATGACGTGGGAGTGTAGATTTTCCGACTTCAGAAGCCCTATCGATGACTTCTGGAGTTCTAGAAGGCTGATATTCTGGATGCTGATGACGTGGAAGTGTAGATTTTCCAACTTCAGAAGCCCTATCGATGACTTCTGGAGTTCTAGAAGGCTGATATTCTGGATGCTGATGACGTGGGAGTGTAGATTTTCCGACTTCAGAAGCCCTATCGATGACTTCTGGAGTTCTAGAAGGCTGATATTCTGGATGCTGATGACGTGGAAGTGTAGATTTTCCGACTTCAGAAGCCCTATCGATGACTTCTGGAGTTCTAGAAGGCTGATATTCTGGATGCTGATGACGTGGAAGTGTAGATCGTCCAACTTCAGAAGCCCGTTCAAGAACTTCAGAAGAACTCTGACGATGCTCCACGATTCTAGAAGGCTGATAATCTGATGAAACATGTCGAGAAGCTTCAACTTCAGAGCTTCTAGGGCGGTACTCTGGATGACCATGTCGTGGAAGTGTAGATCTTCCGACTTCTGAAGCCTTCTCGATGACTTCAGGGCTTCTAGCAGGCTGATATTCCACATGGTTATGACGTGGAAGAGTAGATTTTCCAACTTCTGAAGTCCTCTCAGTGACTTCAGGCTGATAATCGTGATAAAAATGTTTAGAAGGCTCAAATTCGGAGCTCATAGATCGATATTCTGACTTTGAAATCCTTCTCGGAGCCGGCTCCAAATCCCTTATCCTATGGTATCCACTATCATCAACCGGTACTGTATCATACATTCTCAAATGCTCCGGCTCGAACTTCAAGACCTCTCCATTATTAATATCCACTAATCGATAAAGCTGAAAATTTCATTTGTAATTACAGTACCCTCCCAGAGCTACAGTAACCCACCATCTCCAAAATTTGGGGATTCACCGGGCTGTGATGCTTCAACTCGTCATAATGGTTGAATTCTTGTTGGGTTGGCGAGTTGGTTCGATAGGCGTCGATGATCCCGCCTGGAAAATGAGGGGTACTGTAGATTGGAAGGGGGGAGGTACTGTAGAGGGTCTTACCATGTTGAGATTCATTTCGGATACGGAGCGATTCGAGTTCGGCGCCTTGTCGTCGCAATTCTTCGCGACGAATTCGCTCGCGGAGCTCTTCTTCGCGCAGGTCGAAATTGTCCTGGAAGATTTTTGGGATTTTGGGGGTTCTGGGATTTCAGAGATTTTCGACTTCAATTTTGAATTTGGAGCTTTCCTTCATAAATCCTGGAAGATTTTAAAGAGGTTCTCAACATTTTTAGAGAATTTCGGAGTTTTTCTGGACTGTTATGCCCGATTTTTTTAACTAAGATTGAAGTTTGAAGGTAAAAATTGTGTTTTTGAGCGTAAAGTTCGAAAATGTGAATTTCTGCGAATGAAAAACGGTCCCGAAAATTGAAATTCACATTTTCAGAATGTTAGAAACTCTAATTTTTGACCCAAAATTCAAATTTTCCAGCTTCCCGGCAAGAATTTTGACCCAAAACTCAACATTTTGAGTTTTTAACATGATTTATGGTTCAAAATTTGAATATTAGAGATTTCTGTCCTGACATTCGACTTGTAATTAAAATTTTCAGCTTCCCTGTTCTAAAATTCAACATTTTGAGTTCCTGTCATGATTTTTGGCTTGAAATTTGAATTTTAGAAACTTCCGCCCTGATTTTTGGCACATAGAATCAAAATTTTAGAGATTTCTGCCAAGAAAAATGACCCCGAATTAAAATTTTAGAGATTTTCGCTCAAAATTTCACTTCTAAGCTTCCCGCCAAAAATGTTGACTTTGAATATGAAATCCCCAATTTTGAGTTTCTGATTTTTGACCTGAAATTGAAATTTTTGAGCTTCTATCATGATTTTTGGCCTAAAATTATAACTTCAGAGATTCCCGCGAAGAATTTTGATTTAAAATTAAAATTTTAGAGATTTTCGCCATGAAATTACTCTGAAGCCGTTAGTTTTCAAACTTCTTTGTCCAAATAACTGAATTTGGAAGTTTTTAGAACCCCAGGTCAATTTGGGACCCAAAATCAGAAAAAGAGCCATTATTTGATAAAAAAAAAGTGCTGAAATTCGGATTTTCTGGGTCCAACCAGGATCACAAATTTTGCAAATCTACATCCACCTTCCCAGTTCCCACCCGCTTCCCACTTCCCACTTCCCTCCCCTCCCGCGCAAAAAAAACTCACATAAACCGTATCGGTCTGATGCTCCTTACTAATCCTCCTCACACCTCTCACAGTTCCACCATCAGCCGGTTCGACCTCGTAGAATTCCGGATTTCGAAGATCATACGATTGACTATGACCCATTTTCTTGTTGGTTCTAAAAATGAGGAAAACTTTCAAATTGTTTTTGTTAAATACCAAAAAGTTAGATAAGAATCAGGCAAGCAAAAAAAAAGTGAGAAGTTTTCCTGTTCCGGATGACGAAATATATCGACAAAAAACAAAAAAAACTTTTTTTTTAGGTAGAAAATGTGATTTTTTTGAGGGTGTAAAAAAGTGTTTTTATTTATTTGATTAACTGACTCATAAATTTTATACTCTTGAAACCACATGACAAATATTAAGTGCAAATAAGGCGAGGGTACTGTAGATAGGAGTTGAGATTTCGTTTCGAGACCTTGATAGTTTTGAAGAGCGGAAAATTCTGATCTTAAGGTCTCTTTAAAGGTCCTAAAAAGATGTACCTACAGTACCCCTTTCCCCCCTTTAAAGGCGAATCACTATATGTACACTTAAATCAAAACACAACAAAATACATAAATAAATTGGAAATTTTATGATGATCATATTATTTTGTATATGAAATTGTAATTGGTTTTACGATTGGTTGTATACAATTGAGATCGGAACTACGTAATAATAACGTGTTTTTGAGGATCATTGTGGCGTGGCGGGACCCATTTTAAAGGGACATGGATCTATTTAAAGGGACATGGGTCTCTTTTGAAGGAACATAGGCAGTTTAAAAGGAGCATGGGGCTGTTTAAAGGGACATAAGATTTATTTAAAGGGACATGGGTCTATTTAAAGGGACAAGGGTCTATTCAAAGGGACATGGGATTTATTTAAAGGAACATGGGTCTTTTTAAAGGGAATTGGATCTCTTCAAAGGGACATGGGTCTATATTAGGGTACAAGGGTCTATTTAAAGGGACATGGGTATATTTAAAGGAACATAGGATTTAATTAAAGGGACATGGGCTGTATTTAAAAGAACATAGGATTTATTTGAAAAGACATGGGCCTATTTAAAGGGACATTAGTATATTTAAAGGGACATGGATCTATTTGAAGGGACATGGGTCTCTTTAAAGGGACATGGGTCTCTTTTGAAGGAACATGGGTCTCTTTAAAGGGACATGGGTCTCTTTTGAAGGAACATGGGCAGTTTAAAAGGAGCATGGGGCTGTTTAAAGGGACAAGAGTCTATTTAAAGGGACATAGGTCTATTTAAAAGGACATACTTCTATTTTAAAGGAACACGACTCGCTTTGAAAAAAACATTGACCCATTTTCTAAAAAACAAGCCAAAAAAGAACAGTTTTTCTCAAGAATCGTACAGTTGAATAAATTATGCGTGTGGACAACGGGCAAAATATAATCGAATAAATATTTGGGGGGCGGCGGGCAAAAAAACATAAATTCGAAGAATGATGTGTATGTATGTGATGTGATAGTGGGAAGAAAAGGTGTGTCTTTAATAAAACGATGACTAATGTTAAGCACACAAATATTTAGAATTGACACTGTATTTTATTGATTTTATATTAAAAAAACAACGCATTTTTTGAGTGATAAGGAAAGTGACATACCCCTCTAGGAATAGAGTTTTTCCAAAATAAAAGTTCTAGAAATAATGGGTTGAAAAATAGAAGAGCATGCCCTTATATTAGAGAAAATACGGTAATAGAAAAAGAGAACGGGAATTTGAACGGGTTCAATTTTTGAGCCGAAAAATTAACATTTTCAACTTGGTGGAGTCCTAAAATTTTTTATTAAATGTAAACGTTTACTTTGAAATTGGCATGAAATCTCCTGGAAATTCAAAACTGAAGATGACAGGTTCATTGGGCTCAATAACAACATTGTGCCTGGAAAATAAGAATTACTATTTTATTCAATCATACAACTTACTCGTTTCTGTAGTATTCACAAACTTTAATAGCTTTATCACCATCGACAATTTTCGTATCCTTGGCTCGGAGTGCGTGAACTCGAGCATTTTCAAAAGTTCCATCGCAAACTTTATCATAGCAGTCTAAAAAGATACGCCAATCGCCGCAAGATTTCGTGGGAAGTATCGTATACAAGTTTATTTCCACCGGTTGCATCTTTTTTCATCAAACATATATTATGTTCTTTGGCGTCATCCAAGGCATCCTAAAAATATTGTGAGAACATTATAAAGTTTTACGTTTTACGTCATTTTCGTCAGTACACTAATTACATAAAACTGAAGAGAAAGTTGGTATTTTGTAACAAAAACTCAGAGCTCAATGTTGATTTTCAACTTGGTGGAGTCCTAAAATTTTTTATTAAATGTAAACGTTTACTTTGAAATTGGCATGAAATCTCCTGGAAATTCAAAACTGAAAAAAATCTCGAAAAATTTGTCAGGTTCATTGGGGTCACTAACAACAAATAACATTATGAGACCCCTCCTTAACCTTAGTCACCCCCTAGGTATTAAAATGTAAATTATAAGGGGACGCTACTAATAAACCTACCCCAAACGCATATCTCGGGAACCAAAAAATTTAAGCTAACCAAACTTGGCAAATGGGTTCAGGGCACTACTGGTACCCCAGAAAAAAATTATGGGACCCCTCCTTAACCTTAGTCACCCCCTAGGTTATTAAATGTAAATTATAGGGGGACGCTACTAATAAACCTACCCCAAACGCATATCTCGGGAACCAAAAAATTTAA
>LR548855.1:0-110546 GCA_900536415.3 Caenorhabditis sp. 38 MB-2015
TTTATTAGTAGCGTCCCCCTATAATTTACATTTTAATGCCTAGGGGGTGACTAAGGTTAAGGAGGGGTCCCATAATTTTTTTCTGGGGTACCAGTAGTGCCCAGAACCCATTTGCCAATTTTGGTTAGCTTAAATTTTTTGGTTCCCGAGATATGCGTCTGGGATAGGTTTATTAGTAGCGTCCCCCTATAATTTACATTTTAATGCCTAGGGGGTGACTAAGGTTAAGGAGGGGTCACATAATTTTTTTCTGGGGTACCAGTGGTGCGCTGAACCCGTTTNCATTTGCCAAGTTTGGTTAGCTTAAATTTTTTGGTTCCCGAGATATGCGTCTGGGGTAGGTTTATTAGTAGCGTCCCCCTATAATTTACATTTTAATGCCTAGGGGGTGACTAACGTTAAGGAGGTGTCCCATAATTTCTTAACTCATTTTTTCGGTTTTCGTACTATGATACAAAAGTGGTTGCGTTTTAAGTGTAAATATGTACTATGTGGGAGGGAATTTCATGAAACATAATTTTTTTCAACGATGATTCAATTTTCACCCCGTGACCTCTTTTATTTAGGTTAATCGTAGGCGCTCATAATTTTTTTCTGAGCTACCAGTTGTGCCCTTAACTTTTTTGCAAATTTTCATTGGGCTAAGTGTTTTGGTTTCTTTGATAGGCATTTGGGGGAGGGGGGTTTCATTAGTACTGAACCCGCAATTTCGAGATTTTAATGCCTAGGTGTCTACCTGCATTGTATGGGTTCCTTTTTTTTTGAGCTAAGAACAGTGTTGAACACTCAAAATGATTATTTCTCTATCAAACGTTTCTATTTCTTATCTGATTATACGGTCAGTCATATGGTCATTGTACACCAAATCAGGAATACCCGTGTAATTATTTTCTCCTTTGGTCAAAAAGTTTGTTAATAAACTATATTATTAGGATGTGTTCTCCAGAGTGAGTTTCATATGGAATCGGCAGTTATTTCACCCTAAATTTCGAGATTGGGCTACAAGATCGTGACCGAGTGGGTCGATTTAGTATATACGCAAATTTTCATGAGAAGGTAATTTGCGAACCTTATGTGTTGTCAAGAGATTTTTATAAATAATTTTTTTTGTAATTCAATATTTGACTGCTAATAGATGATTCACTAAATAGCATAAAATTATTTTTGCAATTTCTCTCACAATTTCTTTGTCAGTTAAATATTAAAGGGTCATCGAGTTGTTTTTGTGTTGTTTCTTGTAGCGATTCTGCACTCTCCTTGTTTTTCACGCTCTCTCTTTTTTCGCATGAATTCAAATTTTTTTTTTCATTTTCAATAAAGTTTTTTTGTTGCAAAGCAGATTTTCGCATTGTTCGAAAAAAAAAATTTTCAGATGAGCGAAAAGTCGCCTACACCATACAACCCGCGCGATCGTATCAAACGCCATCTCAAACGAAAATCGAGTTGTCGAAGCTTGGCACCGTCTTTTGAAGCATCACAAGCATCTCAATCGCTCAAACTCTTTCCTGATGTTGAAACTGAGAGTTGTCCGGTACCATCCACATCGTCGAATCCGTTTAAAGTTGGATCGCCAGTGAGAAAGCGACACAAACCACAACAACATGTCAATTTCGCAGATTCGGTGTTCGATTTCGAGGAGAATGCGCAAGATCAATTTAGCGATGAAGTTTTCAAGTAGGTTGATTGATTAAAACTATATATTATTGTTTCTCCAGCCATTCTCAAAACATGAAAGAAAATCAAAAAACACCTGTGAAGTCCCCTAGAAGATCACCGCGCAAGAAAACTACTGAAAAACGTACTACTTTCGAACGATATAAAAGTTTTGACCCACAAACCCTTCTCAAAGAATGCTATGCCACAGACTTCTCACATTTGCTAGAAAAAAAAGAAAAAATTAAAATTGATGAAGTTTATGCCGAGACTAAAAACATTCCTCAAGACTATCGAATCGCCACAAAATTGCGTATATCTTCAAAAATCCCGTTTTCTTGGATGAATTCACGCAAAACAACGGGAATTGTTACTGTCCGACTGGCTGCCACGGATCGATATGAAGGTTTAAAGTTCTTTAATAATCGAGAATATGGGAAGGCACGTCCCAGTAATATCGGATTTCTCGAAGCAGCCACGCTTTACTACCAATTTCCCGCTATTCCCGGCATGTCACTATACCCTCGAATAACCACCGAAATCGGCACTGTTCAACGAATACCAATGTCACCCCTTGCGACAACAACAATGTTCAATCAGTGGTAAGTGCATTTGAATTAGACTTATTTTCCATTTCATGTTTTTTGGCTAAAAAGTAAAAATTTTACCAACTTCTGAAATGATTCTACAATCTTTCAACTGCGCCTCAATTGGTGAAATTAGAAATTTGTTTCATTCCAGATAAAGTTGGAAGGTAAGTTTCATTTCATCCAATAAGATAAGCTCCTTCATGCCTCACTAATAACCTCTCCTTGAAAAAATATTAAACTTCAACAAGTATTTTTCAATCACAGTGAGAACATGATTCCAACATATATTTTTTCAGGGTGGAGAGCTACGAGCAATTATTTCACTCGTATAAAAAAGGAGATCGAAAATCATTCTACGTTGTATGTGCAATTTGCAACGTTTTATTCACAAAAACTGAAGAAGTTGAGGACTTCGGTGGAATAGATGAAGATTCACAATCCTGTTTCCGCATGTCCAACGGACAAAAGCTCATCGCCATTGTTAGTCACACAACATCATCAGTCCGTGAACATCTTCGAAGTCAAGGTGTGGAATACGAAGTGATTGGCAGACCGCAGAAACGTTTGAGCATGGATACAAGTTTGACCGGTTTCGACGAGACCAATGATTCACCGCTTGTGGAGTTCCAACCAGAAGAAAAGGAAGAAAAAAAAGGTGAAAGCGAGGAGGATGAAAACGAGAGCCCTACGAAAGCTAATCAGAAATGGCTGAAAGAGATTGGAGTTTCACCCAAAAATGTAATAAGGAACCTGCCCGTCAGAAAGTTAACAACAAGAGCTGCCGATAAGAATGAGGGAGTTTTGTCACTTTTGGTGCAAGACTCATCCGTTCAATCTTTATATAATACTTTGATGTCATCGGATATTGTGCATGAGAAGACTGGTCCTTACACGAAGATCCCACCAACACTCATTGCTGATTCATCATTTTTATATGGACAACTGTTAAGCTTGAATGTGAGCAATTTTTGTTTCAAAACGAGTTTGAAAATCCAATAATAGATCTCGAATTAGAATTTTTCTAGAAAACGTCTCACATTGTTCAACAAAAGGGCAAGCCGACCGAATATATCCTCGAACTGGATAATGGTCCTATCCTCTCCCATACCGCTACTCTCCTCTCCGAATTTTTGCGCGGATCACAATTGTGTACATCATGCGACCCAGCGATAATTCGTGCATCGGATCGACATTCCAGCAACGGGATGAATAGTTGGAATGAATCAGCCGACGATTGGCAACAAGTACATGTTTATCCGGAAACCGTCAGGTGGACAAAGAAATAATGTTTTTTTTGTTGCTTTGTAAAAACATGAATTTATGATTTTCTATCACATTAACAACAATATTTTAAATATTCAAATCATCATCCGGATCACTGTCGTCCAAATCATCCGCCTGGTCTGGTTCGTAAACAATCTGCCCTCCGACGCGAATCTTTTTTCTCGATGCGTCTCGTATTGAAACTCCTGGAAAATAAACATTATCAAAGTGAACAATTTTCGCTCAAACTTTTTCCTTACCATCTTCTTGCCGTCCAGAAATGAACGGTAACTCTAACGCCTCTCTTGCCGCCTTTTCTGTCATTTCTTTTACTGAAACTTGATCTAGTGTTGACTGTAATTCTTTGACATCAATCGCATCAACCGATGAACATTCAGCCGTTTTCAACTTTTTAACAACTGGCTTCGAATTTTCAGTCAACGTTATCGAATCTTCTTGAGTTGTGATCCTTCCTTTTTTATCGAAAACTACTGTAGATGAAATAAAGGAGCTTGGTTGATTTTGGTTTGATCTTATATTATAAATCGAACTTGATAGACTGCAAATTTGCTTGATCATAGATGGTGGAGTCGTTTCATCGGCAGGAATAAAGACACGTGCATCTTCTGAAAAAGCTCATTTCGAGTTGGAATTTTTCAAAAACTTTGCTGTAAACTTACTTTTACATGTGTTCAGTATCCTCAAAACCTCCGATGTGCTGAAAATCCGACTGAAAATCGAGAAATCGACGAAAAACACATTCCTACTGATTCCGTGTTTCTGTATATCGGGAAAACTGCCGGCAGAATAGGGTAAAAATGTTGTCGACTGTTCCGGGAATTTGTAGAATTTTTTGATCCATGCTCCGACGCTTTCATGGTGAACAATGAGATTTTTCTCAGTTTTGAAAGCAGCTAAGAAGATATTCGTTGTGATTGTCGAATCAGATTTAGCTGGAAATTACAGAAAAAATGACACATTCATTTTTAAGGTTAGTACTTCTCGGTCTAAGCATAACTTTTTACACTTTTTGCTCAAGTACAAGGTCAAAAGAAATCGTACAGACACGTATAATAAAGACCAAAAATCCACGGAATGTTTTTTTTTTTAATTAGAAACCGATTGTAATTCGGACAATAGAAAAATGTTGATTCTAAGTGGAATTGGTTTCGATAATGAAAAGGACAAAAACGTATTTTTCAAATAGTTTTTTTGTGAGTAAGACAACGTGAACTATCTTTCTATGGTCATCCTCTCATATCCATAAAAACCACTCACAATTCATCAGAATAAGTCCATTCTTTGGCAAATCATACAGCGACATTCTGAACATGTATTTATTTTCCTTTAACTGAATACTTTCAAGATAGACGAAGGGCCAGAAAACCTCCAAAGGAAAATAGTTTTGTAAAATATTCATAGTAATTTAATTTTCACGCAAAATAATAAATAAACATTTCAAAATAAATTATGTTTCGAGACCATTAGAAATCCCGGTTTGTGATGGGGACAGGATAAAAATATGGAATAGTTGAGAAAAAATACATTGATTTATTCTTCCATAGCTTCTTCAGGTGCAGGTTCTTCGGAAGCCTCTTTAGATGGTTGTTCGGAAGTCTCCAACGACTCGACAGTTTCCTCTTCTTGTGGAGTTGCAGATGTCTCTCCAGTTTTTTCATTATCTTCGTCAGCTTTTGTTTCAGTGTCTTCAGTCATTGTGATGTCAGCATTTTCTTCAATCTCTTTTACTTCCTCCTCTTTAACTTCGGTTTCATCATTTTTCTGTAACAAAAAACAACTTTTGATTTTTATTTGTTCATCTCGAAATTACTCCAAGCACAAAAATTCAAAACAGTTTTATTTCTGAAGCTTCACACTCACCTCTTCTCCTTCTTCTTCCTGTCGCAAAGCTGCAAATTTCGGCTGAATTCCATTGAATTGTTGATTCAACATTGGTGTAACAAAAGGTCCTGGCGGTGGAAGTGTAGTCAACCCAGCGACTGCGTCAAGATCTTTTGTCGTTAATCTCGACAGAATCTGACGCTCAGTCATATTGAGTCGATGAGTCACAGGGCGCAGTTGAGCCAGAGTTGCCGGAAGACGGGAAACATCCGCTTTCATGTCCGAAAGAAGTTCTTCCAATTGATTGAGTACTAAAAGATTATATATGTAATTTGTAATCAGGAAAAAACACCATACCTTTATGCAAAACTGCATTAGCATTGCGATTACCACCAGCACTATCTTTTGCAACATTCGCATGAGCATCTGCCACATTCTCCAAATCAGCAAATCGTTGCGCAAGCGGTCCTGGACCTTCTGGTTGATTTTGCAGATTCAAATGAGACGCACGTCGCAATTGTTCCTCGATAATCAGCGCCTGTTCTAACAATTTGAAGCGTCGTTGCAAAAATTTAGTCTTGACATCCGCGAAATTCGCCCCATTGGCCGATTCTTGTTTGAACGGTTCATTTATTATCGCAAACTTTGGATCGTTTTGGATATCATTGAAGTTGATTTGATATCTACCATAGCCGTGAACAACGATGGCGGCGAGCAACCAGTAGTCGTGTCGGCGGTGCCAGATTTCGTACTCTTTGTTATTGGACGCAACCTTTTCTTCGTTCAACCACAACGTATGAAGCTCGGTGAATCCGCCATCAGTGATATTAAACTTAAATGGTGGTCGATTTTTAGTTTTTGGCTCTTCTTTTTCTACTTCTTCTTTCTTCTCGATTTTCTCGGTCTTCTCAGTGAGCGTGGTGTTCTCGGTCTCTACCTTCTCCTCCGTTTCCATCGCCTCATCCTTCACAACACTTTGCTCTCTTGATGCTTCCTTTGAATTAGTTTGCAGACCAGCTGCAGCCGCTGCTGCCGCCACTAACCGGTCTTGTTCTTCGGGCATAGACCACTCTCCATTGAACTCTTCAAACTCCTGCACCTTCTTTCTGACCAAGCTCATCAATCCGATTCTGCTCAACACGTGTTGTCTGTTCAAACCTTCTCTTGGAACTCCATCATTGAACTGCTCGCTGGTATCAGCCCCTGGTTCACACAAATGTCTCATGAACAGCGAAGTGTATGCACGGAATGCTCGTTCTGATTTCCCTTTGAGGTCACGAATCTGGAATAAGATTTTCATGCGAAGCTATCATCTTATATAACTTACCAGCCATTGTGACTGATAGGCGTCTTGTGGTGGCATTCCCCACCGCATAATCGCGTTATAGTATGTTCGACGCTGTCTCGGATTGAATCCGAGAACTTCGAGTTGCCCATTGACTCGCGCAAGAAGTGGAGGTAATTTCTCGTTCGACTCTTGACGGCGTCGCTTCTTGTCGTTATAATCATCGTCCGAGAGACCTCCTTCGCCATTATCACTTCCACCATACGAAGAAACTTGATCGTCTTCATCATCATTTTGATTCTAAAAACTTTCAAATTGGATTGTTCCAGGATTTGGATAAATTCTTTCAAAACTATGACTCACATTCTGTGCATTCCAATCTTGTCCCATATTTTCACTGGCATAGTTGACTTGTTTACGGATTCTCTTTCCTTTTCCTAACTTTTGCGCTTCGGATTCCTGATCGTGCTCATAATGATGTCTCAATAATTTCTCCCAATAATCCGGATCCGGCTCCTTTTCACCTTCTTTGATCACTTCCATATCATCCTCCTCCTCTTCTTCTTGATCCTCAACTTCTTTTTTATTGTAAGTCGCCACTTTGAACGAGCTCAAATACTCATTCGTCCAATGTTCCTTCTTCTCGCCATCTCCTTCTGGGGCATCTTCTTTTGTACGGTCGAGAAGCGCATCAACAGCTGCATCGTCCCAAACAATTTCGTGCTCTTTCCCGGTTCCTTCTGCACCTTCAGCATTCTCTGCTTTTTCGGCGGCTTCTTCTTTGAACAACTCTTCCGTTCCCCAACGAAGCACATCATCGAGTTCACTCTTCGACATACTTTTTCCTCCTTCTTTTCCTCCCAAACCAGCTCGAACGACTAAATGCGTCAACAACATCTTCTTTTTGGCAACAGACGTGATTTTTTCTTCTACCGAGTTTTTAGTCACGAACCGATAGATCATGACCTTGTGCTTCTGTCCGAGACGATGAGCACGAGAGAAAGCCTGCAATTCAATTTATTTTTGTGTGAAATTCGAACTCATCCTGTTTCCTACATTTTTCACACTTACAATCATTTTTAAAATTTATGTTTATAACGAACGGGACTAAACAAAAAATAATTCTCACCTGAATATCATTATGTGGATTCCAATCAGAATCATAAATGATAACAGTATCTGCCGTTGCCAAATTGATTCCCAAACCTCCAGCTCTTGTTGACAACAAAAATACGAATTGTTCAGCACCGGGAGCGTTGTATCGATCAATAGCATCTTGTCTTTGTTGCCCCGTAATACTACCGTCTATTCTTTCAAATTTGTAATTCTCAACATCACAAAAGTCCTCCAATATATCCAACATCATTGTCATTTGTGAAAATATCAACACTCGATGTCCATCATTCTTCAATTTGCGTAACATTTGTTGCAACAACACGAATTTTCCACAATTTTTAATCAACGCAGTTCCCTCGTACATTCCATTTTTCAATTTCGGCGCCTCAAGACAAGCTTTCATGAATAGGTATGGATGATTGCAACACTTTTTCAATTCCATGATGATATTGATAAGTGACATTTGGGTTCCTCCGTTTTTCACATTCAACGCATCAAAGTTTTTTGTTAAAATATTTTTGTACCATTTCTTTTGCATTGTACTCAACTCTACACGAACGATCAATTCAGATTTTGAGGGCATACCGGTCAAAACATCAGCTTTCAATCGACGAAGCATATGCGGTCCGAGAAGAGCGTGAAGTTTTTGGATCTGATCTTCTTTGGAAATTTCAGAAAATTCCATGGTGAACGAAGTGAGGTCGCTGAAAAGTAAGGAACACTTAACTATAAACATTCAAAAATTTAACTCACTAGAATCTATCCGGTGCCAAGAAATTCAACAAATGGAAAAGTTCTTCCAAATTGTTCTGCAAAGGCGTACCAGTTAGCAACACTCGGTATCCGATATTATAGTCTCTCAAATTTTTGAAGAACGTCGATTGATTATTTTTCAAACGATGAGCTTCGTCGACCACCAACGCCGCCCATTCAATAGATCCCAAAATAGCTCGATCCATGTTAATACATTCATAGGAAGTGAGCAAGACGTGGAATTTCATATTATCCTGAGTTCTCATTTTCGAAACCTTAGTTCCACCTTTCACCGCTCCTTCAACGAATGAGAATTCGTGCTCACGAATGACGACACGAGAATCACGATCCCCAACATAGGTGACCACATAAAAGTCTGGACACCATTGCTCGGCTTCTCGTTCCCAATTAATGATAGTTGAAAGTGGTGCGGCGATCAGGAATGGTCCTTTTGTATGATTTTCTTTCATCAATGAGTAGAGGAATGTTAGCGATTGAACAGTTTTACCGAGACCCATTTCATCTGCCAAAATTGCGTCCGTTCCATTTGACCAACAATGCCGGAGCCAGTTTATACCCTCCAACTGATATGGATGAAGATTTCCACCAGTCTCGGAGATGTAGTCCGGTTGAACGTCGTATTTCTTGCGGATCTAGAAAAACAAATCATTTTATGGAACAAATGTTGTTTTTGTTATTATGATAACTTTTTTCAACTTTAAAGAAATCATATGAAAATCAGGAAAAGACTCACATCAACCAAGGGTTTGTCTCGTTTTTTCTTTTTCTGTGACGTATCCTCCTTTTCGTCCGACAATGGTGGCAATCCTTTTGCCTCTCTTTGTTTAGCCATCATTTTTTGGACCTGTTTTGGAATAGTTTCTCCCAACATTCTTTCTCGGTGTTGCCAATATCGAACAATCGCTATTTCATAATAGGCTATATCCATATCGTCTCTTTCCCAAGTTGCTTGCTCATAAACCAGCTCTTTCCATTTGATCAAATAGTCGAATTGGGATTTTCCGTATTGCATATGATTAATGATCCGATGAATGCTCATCCATTCCGGTTTCACACCAAACTGATAGAACCTCTCACGCAAATTATACGGATCATTATCCTTGTGGTGTCTGGCAATAGTTGATTCTTCGAAAATTGGTGGATTTTCTGAATCAAACTTGCGCCAATACATAGCAACAAGTTGCTTGAAAAACACATCCATATACGTTTCAGTTAACCATTCACAATGCCAAAATGACAGATATTTCCATTTGACGAAAAACTCGCGCTCTTTTCGAGTCTCCATTTTCCGTGATGGTGCCAATGGGATGTGATCAGCTGGCGGATCTTTGACAACAACTGGGTCAGGATATGTGAACTCTTTCCATCTCCAGCACAAAATTTTTTCAACACGTTGTGGTGGTTCCTCAATGACACAACGAGGACAATACCATGGAAGTTCGGGCACTTCATTGGGAACCGGATCGAGACAGTAGGCGTGATAGGAACTCGGACATCTCTCGCACAACAATAACCCATTCGTTTCCTAAAAAAAACTTTTTTTACAAGGTTTTCAAATATGAAATATGTTGAGGGAATCCAGACAGCACTCATTTTGTTATTACCTTGCAAACTCTGCAATAATCCATATTCTTCTTCTCTGGTTCTTCAGGTGGTGGTGGTGGTCCATGTTCTTCACAATGCGGACAACTCCATTCACCTTCTGGTGGTTGTTCCATATTCTCATCAATGCATACAGTATGATAAGCACGTGGACAAGTATCACATAGCAGAATTTCCCCACCTTGTTTGCAAATTTCACAGAAGTCTTGATGCTAAAAATTAATGAATTTTCAAAGGCAAAAAACAATTAATACATACCTCCTCATCATCTTCTCCATTTTCACGTTTTTCTCTTTTTGCAGCTCGTGCAGTCTCCAATGCTAGTTTCTTTTTGTCCAACTTGGCCTCTCGTCTCTTTTGCTTCTTCTCCTCTTGTTCTTTCTCCAAATCATCCTGTTGCTGCTCATGCTGCTTCAGAAGATGCTCAAATTCTTGATCACTGTCTTCTTTATCATCGTCATCATGATTTCTTCGTTTTCTTGTCGAGATTCGAATTTTCAAGGGTGCCACCTTTTCAGTCGGAGTGGAGGCTCCTCCAGAGGAAGCGGCGACCTTTCCTCTTGGTGTTTTTTTGGTTGCTTGAATGGACTTTCCGGTAGCAGCCATATGGTCTTGAAACTCCTTGTATTTGACTTGATATATTGGGTACAGTTTAGAGACATTGAATTTCGGATTGGCTTCGATAATAGCTGGTCTAATAACAGTCATGAAGTTTTTCAAATTGGTGACTGATTGGAGTTCTTCTTGATCATAATCGATCTCGACGTCTTCAATCCCAAGATGAGCGCACATATCGGCACTAGTAGTGTTGTACGGATCTGGAGCCTCAGCCTTTTTCTTGGTGGCACCAGATCGACCACGACCACGCTTCCGTTTACCACCACGCTTTTTCTCCGGGGCATCCTCTGTCTCCATTTCTTCTTCCTCACCGGCTAAAAAAATCAGTTGAAAAAATTGATATTTTGTAAAAATTTGAAATTTATAGAACATTGCAAAAAAAATCGAAGTAGCTTTTTTTCGATGTTTTACGGAATTGCGAATTACAGAATAAGTTATACCCGATTTAAAATTTTTCAAAAGTTGTACTTTCCAGCTCACCTTCATCATCACCGTCTTCGGTGGCATCCAAATTCATCGAATCGTCATCGATAGTTTCTTCGCCATCCATAGTTGTTTCATTTTCTTCAGACATTTTTTCAAAGTCCTGAAAGAATATGTTATTTCTCGGGGTAAAACTATGAAATTCAGTTTTTTACGAAAACGAACGTCAATTCGTGGTTTAGAATCAGAAAAATGGACGGATGAAAATCAAATGCACAAAAAAATGAAAATGGCGCGCACAGAAGTGGCGTCCTGTAGGGTTAGAGAGAGAGAGAGAGAGAGAGAAGCAGACAGACGGGGAGAGTAAAAAGTGTCCCGGCGTTAATAGGTCCATCGGACATTTATGTCCCAGTGGACAAAGTGAAGCTGAAGTGAGCCTGATGAGATTTTTAGTACAACCGAGGTTTAAAAAAGTCAATTTCATATCATTGGTGTTTATATGAAATTTTTAAAAAATAAAATTTGGTTTGGCTGAGAACCAAATGAATCACGAATCGAAGAACCAGGAAAAAATTTCCGTTATTTGGAATGAAAAACAATTTACAGGTTTTTCAAACCTTAAATATTTGCTAGTTGCAAATCACTGCCATCGGTTTACTGTAGTTTCGTTCAAAAAGTTCTGAAATTACATTTTCAACCTTTTAAAAACTAGCTAGTCGAGTATTTAGACCCAGAAGAACAGATTCTGACACCGACAAAATGATAAAAATCCATCAAGTATTTTAAAAATGTTCCAGATTGACATTTTTGAATGATGTTTCCCACAAAATCACTATGAGCTCAGGGAAAATTAGAAATTCATAAAATCCTAGTTTGAAAATGTTCTACAAGGCTTTCAACAATTATTCCGGAGTGCCTGTTTTCAAGTGACAAAATTGTAACTACAGATGACTCAATGACAGTGAATTTTTGAGGTTATAGCAACACTCAGTGGCCACCGAAAGTACTGAACTTAACAAGACCGTGTCGTTTTTTTTTTGAGAAAAACTTTGGGATGAAATCTATTTACAAAAGTAAATATGTTTTCGGACATTTTGTCCCAGTGTCGTTTCTGTCCGAATTTGAGAAAAAGTGTCCCGGCGCACCAGTCACCGTAGTGCTGATGAGAAAAAAAACTGAAAGAGAGTTAGACGACGAGAAGAATAATGACAATCGAGTGGTTGAGAAATGGATAAGTTTGTAAATTAAGAAAAGAAAATTCGTTACAAACTCTTCATTTATTCGCCGTAAAAAATCTGATGTGGGATGACTTCGTTAGAACTAGAATGATTCAATAGTGATTTTTTTTTTGAAAATATAAAGTTAGAAACCTTGAAGAAACACAAAGATCACACTCTCTGGTCGTAGGCAAACGGAGAATTTCATTGGTCGCCTCGAAATATACAGTATAAAGTTATTATAAATACTTCATCAAATAATTCAATTTATCACCAAAAGACTCGTCGGTCGGTCCCGTATTTTACATAAGGGTATGCTGATTTTCGTAGAAAATTTGGAATTCCAGCGTATGGGTAGGTAATCGTTCGGCACATGGCAGTCGCAATTATCAAGCATATTGTCAAAATTACTGCTTTCATTTATTGTTATCTGAAAAAAATCATTTGGAACCCCTGATTCTACCAAAATGTTAAGCAAACTTTATACTTTCTCACATTAAAAATTTGACCATAAAATCGTGCTATCAAAAAGTAAACATTACACCTATAAAGAAGATCAGCTTCATATAAAATATTTATGAGACTAAAAATGAATTTTTTGCGAGAACAATAAAAGTACTGAGGATTGTCAAATCTTATTTTCAATACTAAGTTATATACTACACTAAAAAAAACCAGTTCACTCCCACATGATCTTCAAAGGACAAGTGGAACGATTTTTGGTAGCCTGAACCAAAAAATAAAGTGAAGACAAGACAAAAAACTGGATTCCGAGTGTATTTTATGCGATGTCCAAAGCTGAAAAAAATGCAAAAAATCACGAATAAAAATCGTTTAAAGTTCAAGTCCAACTCTCTCTGTTTCACACGCTATTTCGAGAGTACTGTCAAAGGTCTCGACGCGAAGGAAAGAAATAGTGTGTGAAACAGAGAGGGTGCTTTGAACGATTTTTTTTCGTGGTTTTTTTCAGCTTTGGACATCGCATTAATATTTTCATTGAACAAAAAAATGAAACGTAACGTTTGATATACCATAAAATTTGAGCGTGAACAAAATCTTGAAAATATTTCATTCCAGCATTTCCCTGCCTCCAGGTTACTATAGTTTCAGAACTTCTGTTTACATGTATATATTCAGAGTTTAACTTTTGGTTCTTTCCATTAATCTGTGACCATATTCACAAATTTGGACATGCTCACTTTCGTACGTATTAATACGGAAACTGTTATCAGAGGTGAGTGGGTTATTAACAGTGAAGCTAAATCTTATACTTTCCGCCTGAACTTTTCTATTTTAATTCAACGTGAGAATGTTTCTTTGAGTTATTTTTCAAATGTAATTTCGTCTCTTTGAAATCGTAAGAACTAATATTTGCCCGCAAAAAAACAGACATCACATTCAAATTTGATAAGAATCTCACATGAATATTTATGGGTATTATTATCATTATTAAGACAAATGCAAAAAATGGGGCAGATCAATTACTTTCAATATTATTGTTGTTGTTCAAACTGGGCACCGAGTTCTTCTTCTTGTTTCCTTTTATACTTTTGATGAACGGAAGAAACATGTGGCACAAATTCGGTCGATCCACATTACTATTTGATCTCTTTTTATCCGAATTGTCATTTCCAACATCTTCATACTGCTCAAGATCGTCAAACTCTATACTTGCAATTCTTGTTGGGCTCACCAATGAATATGTGGATCGATAGAATGATTTATCTGAAACTTAAAATGTTCTCCTTCATGAAGTCACACTGAAGTCAATGTTACCTTGAATTTTAAGTTTTCCCAATTCAACATTCAAATTTTTATGTGCTTCAAGTGGAGTAGGTGACGCGATTTCTTGTTCGATTTTATGAGCAAAAGATCGGAGCATTAACTCTTCCCACAATTTGTTTGGCTCTTCGTTCTGCTCTTCAGTCAACTTTCTTCCGTCTTGCAAATACTTTGGCTTTGACGATTTTTTCTTAGACTGTCCGGTGAACAATGGTCTCCACGATGGAGTTCGTTTGGTTGAATTGTGACGAGAGGCTGAAAAAATGTCAGGCGTCAATGTGGTCTAATCGGATTATAATCTCGCGAAGAACTGACGAAAGTAGTGTGGTACTTGTACACGTGCTTTATTGATAATATCTAGACATGGATTCAACTTTTACCGGGTTCTAAAAAGGATGTTACACGATTTAAAAAAAAACGTTCGTCGATTTTGATATAGACCATGGAATACTATTAAAAAACCATATTATTGTAACTGCACAAGATCTACAAATATAATTTAGCCGTAATATTAATGATAATAATTTTTTTGAAAATTTCAGTCATACTTTTGAAAATTATATTTCCGAAGTAAAATTGAGAAAAAGAAAAAATAATTTTCAGAATGTACATTTTCTAATAACTTGAATAGCTCAAAGACTAGACCCATTAGTTATTCAAAACGTAATTCTTTTCAAAAACTCACACGAAGCTGATTCGCTATCTCCACGACGACGTTGTGACGATTCGCGAGTCCATGCTGGCGCTGAAGCATAGTAGTCCAACGGCGTGTCCGCCTGTACATTAACCATTCCGATCATTGTTTGACTTCTATGAAAAACAGAAAATAGTTTTCGGCCACTTGTTTTTATATATAATGCGCAATAATTAAACGATTACAAGGTTTTTGCTGACAGGCAGAAGATTAGTCGCGAAAAACCTGACTCATCAAAACGTACACAATGACATCAAATATATATATATATACATATAAATTTTACGAAATCGGAATCGGAAATAAGTTATAACATTTTTTCAATATTTTCGAAAGAATGTTGAAGAAAATGGGAGGAAAAGCACGAATCAATTTTGGAAAAAAAAAACTGATAAAAATCATCAAACCGACACCTTTTTAAATGTAATTGCGAAATGCACAGAGACCACACTTTTCTCATTTTTCGGAGGAAAAAACCGGTCATGGTAAATATGTTCCTGGCAGAAAACATGAAAACGAAAAACATGTGGCCATTTTTCGTGAACATGATTACTGTAATAACTACCTTTAATATTACAATAGCTCATTCAAAAATAATTCTCTATCGTTTAAAAATTATTTAAGTATATCATAATATGTGGTTTCTCACTTCTTTGTTTATCACGATGGATCCAAAAACCACTAGAATTTAAGCCTGGTAACTTGATGCAATATTTAAACCTATTTATTGAATCTTATTTTTAAAAAAATTAACTAGCGGCTCTTTGCAAAGTCCCCTATTGAATCAATTTCTCAGGATTATCAATTTTTTCTAATGGTCATTTCAAACACAACCCTACAGCTAAAAGTAACTACAACAACCTTTATTTTTCATCGGTCTAAATCAGGAAAAGTGAAATTTTCTAAAAAAAAAAAGAGAGAAAATTGGACAGGGCTGAATATTGAGAAACTGACGCTTCTGACCCATCTTATATCAGACTTCTTGTCCAGAATATGACAAAAGGTGTGTGAAAAAATGGGCGTGTAAACATACATGCATAAGATGACAAATCATAGACGCCCCCATTTCCAGATCATGCAAAAAAAGAAAAAGAAAATTCAGGTCATTCATAGATTGTGTGTAGTGCAAATAAAAATAAAAAATATGACGTGAACATACATATTATTATACACAGTACTTACGAGGGTGTCAATTCAATGTTTTGAGAAAATAACATTTTCCAAATAACATTGCTGTGTCAACCAAAGGCTACAGAGCACAAAATTTCTTGCATGTTTTTTTCAGTTTTTCTCTAAAAAGGATTTTTTCACAACTAGGTGTTTGAAGATAGAAATGGAAGCTCTACTTCTTGATCAAGCTTAAAAAATTTCTGTCCAGGAGTGCTTGCTTGAGAGCTACGAATAATTCTATCAAGGAGAGGCTGCCTGAGAGCTACTCAAAATACTGTCAAGGAGGGGCTGCTTGACAGCTACAAATTTTTGTCAAGGAGCTGATGCTTGAGAGCTACAAAATTCTGGAGTTCAGGTATTACTCTAGTTATTGAGAAATATCAGTCGGAAATGACTCTTTTCTCCTCCCGAATATGACCTTGAAATTTTGAATTGGAATTGTTTGGCGCCGAAATAATTCTGATAAATATTTTTTTTTTCGTGCAAGAGAAACAAATTCGTCATTTCCTTATGGCGTCATTCTTTATTATGATTGAAGTATGGTTAAAATAGTTAAGTAGAAAGTTCGATAAGAAAATGATTTTAAATAATCGCCTAGCATCATTTTTGGAAAAAATCATAAGATGACTTGGCCTTGGGCCGAAAAAAGACCGGAGAAGCCAGAAAGAATAAAAGTGCGCAAAAATGATGACAATAGTCTTTATTTATACCCCTCTACCTATCCAAATTTCAAAAGGTGTGAAATCACAAAACAAAAAATGAAGTCATCGTGCAAATAAACCCAATCTGAAGAGTCAACGTCCGAACAATAAACGACGAGTCATCGTGTCTTGGTACACACGTGTGTGCACATGGAAACGAAACAGTAGCCTCACAAAAAAACCAAATCTCTTTAACAAATATGAGATTCAACAGGATGTTAGAGCCAAATAAATGGCAAAAAAACGCTAAAAGAACCATGGAAGTAATAAAAATGATAAGATAAAGTTTTAATTTTTCGAATTCCTTAGTGCACATCAAAAACAAAATTGGTAATAAAATAAAATCGGCCTACGTGTTTAGAAGGGTTTTTTAAAACCTTTATACCTTTTCAGATTTTTCCATTGAATTATATATTTCATGAACAATGTCATATAGTCATTTTTGTGAACCTGTACCGACATCTAAAAGTTATTCGTTGATAATTCGAATCAAATCCAGAAGGCTGTACAGAGATATATTTTAATATTGCAATTTTTCAATGTCCTAGAACCGAAACATTTCTACAGTTGTGTAGGGTTGTGAAAATTGGACTCATTCGTAAAAAAACCTTTTTCACGAGCTCATTTACTCGCAAGCTCAATCGCCCTTTTGCCTGACTACACTCCAGTTATTGTGTGTTTGTCAAGAGCAGACAAACTGGCGTGTAAACGGGATGAAAACTTTAAAAAGTGTCATTTCTCTGAACCACGAGCGAAATTCGACAACTTCATATTTTGAAGTTTCAAAGTCTCCATCTTGTTTTTTTTGTTCTGTTGATTCTCTTTTTTTTTATCTCCTACTTGCCAATGAAAATGGCATAGGTTTGTGTAACACAGCAAAAGAACACCTGACATCTCCTCTTCGCATTTTTCCCACCCATTTCATTTATTTCAAACTATATAGTCTTCTCAGATGAGGATATTGGCGCTTTTTTTGGTGGCGATGTAGGTTATCTTATCAGTATTTAGCATCAAACCTTTTGAAGCTATGAAAAACCACTCAGGGAAAGACGTAGTTCACTCTTTAAAAAAAAATAGCGTTTTAGTGAAATAAGACTCACCGAATCGACTGTATTGTTTGAAAAATATCGTTTTTCAGAGCCATTGTTATTGCTCAACAGCAGCAAAGGTACCAACAGCAGCAGCAACAACAACACTATCCAAATCAACACCGTCGAAATGAGTTTGGCACCCAGGCACAAATCCTCAGCCGAATTCTCAGCGAGTACGATCCAGCCACACGTCCGCCAGTCCGCGATCACGCTACCAACACAGCCATCTTCGTCATGACCAACGTTTTCATCAATCGCATTCAATGGGGCGCACAAAGTGCCGAAGTTGACATGTATCTTCGGCAACAATGGCAAGATGGTCGCTTGAAGTACGACGTTAATGCAAACGAGAATATTGACGAGGTTCGGTTGCCAGCGCAGAAAAAAATTTGGGAACCAGACACTTACTTCGCATCGGCGCGCGAGATTTTCCGAGGATCATCAACCGCGGGAAATTCGAAGAGTATTGTTGTTGAGCCAAGTGGATTTGTGAGATCATCCGAGAGAATTACAATCGATCTTCCGTACTCGTACGGATCTTCCTTCCCATTCACCAATAGTCGACAAATCACCATCAAGTTGGGAAGTTGTGAGTTTTCCGAGATTAGCCGAATCAGCTGAAAAAATTGTAATATCGAGAAAATTCTATAATATTCTTCAATACTTACAGACAACTACGATATCGACGATGTCGTCTACGTTTGGTCAAACTCTCCACCTCTTGTCAACCCAATCGAAGTGTCAAGTGACCTGTTGCGCGGCGAAATCACATTCGAAGAAGCTAGCGCAGGCGACTGTGTTGGTAATTACACCATTGGAACCTATTCGTGTATCGATGCTTTGGTAACCTTCCATACCTGCACCTTCACCTCTCTAGTCTCCTGGTTCCTTCCAACACTCCTTTTGGTAAACTACTAAAATTAGTTCTTATTGAAACAAATAAATTGCAGGTAATCGCTTCGTGGCTACACTTTTGGGTGCCGGGAAGCTGGTCTGTTCCGCGAACAGCGTCAGCAGCTCTACCATTCTTGATCCTGGTAGCATACTATGTAAGTTCTGATAGTTTTCAGCAAAGTTATTTTGAACTTCAGTGTTATGAAAGGACTGTAGGCTCTACTAAACTTTATAAATAAAAATCCAAACCTGTAATTCTGGGTTTTATTTTTTATCAACTTTCAGCTCTTCGCGGGCCCAACTGTTTTCGGTAATGGAAGATCTGCTTGGTTCATTTTCTGTCTCTTCATCACATTCTTGTCTTTGGTAAGTCAGAATATCACATCTCCTGATTGAGAGAACCGATCACATACAGCTTTCATAGTTTATCTGAATTTTCTGGGAATTAATTTAACTGATATAATGCATAATTGTTGAAGTTCGACTTCTCTTTTTGAACTGTATGTACTAAATTTCTGTTAGTGATTATAGATATAGTTTTTTTTTGGCATAAAAGTAAAATTGCAGGTCGAGTACTTCTTGATGATCTGCTGTGGCCCTCGACGTTCTATTCGCTATAAAACTCTGGGAACCCAAGAGGAGCATCCAATGGGTGCCGCCAAGGAAACATTGGAAGTTGCCTACAATCAAGGATGTGGCTCATTCCGCGCCAATAACGGAATCGATATCATCGCTCGTGTAGCATTCCCAATTATCACGTTGATTTTCTTGATTATTTACTTTGTTTTCCTAGTTTGAAACAGTGATGCAATAGAATTTTATTATGTTTACTGACAATAGAAATAAACCGGTTACCAATCATCTGAGTCTTTTCGATTTTTCCGTCCACCTTTCTTTTTTGGTTCGACTTTCTTGTTGACTAGTAAAGTAGCATGACCCGTCTCCTTCAAATGAGCAAATAACTTGGTGCGCGAATCAAAGACCTGAACGAATATAAACTTTTAAATACTATTTTGGGACGGTTCTTCGAAACTAGTTCTTATTAGACTACTTTAAAATTAGAAAAAAAAAGAAAATTGAAAACACTTTTACATTTATGTTAGAAGAAAGGCCTACCTCTTTACACCTATCACATTTCCCAGTTTTCGGTTCCACTGTTATCTCCTCTTCCACAGTTTCATTATTTTTGGCTCTTTTGTCAGCTCGCCTTTTCTTTTTCTCTTTTTTCTGAACTTCTTCTTCTAGATTCGCCTCAGTCTCTTCTGCTGCTTCTACTTTTTCCTCCTCTTCTGCCATCATAGTCTCTACTTGTACAATATCTTCTTCATCATAGTCAAATATTCCATTTCCTTTCTTTCGTCGACTTTTTTTCACGGCTTTCCCTGCTTTTTCAGTGCTTGGTGTCGGGTTTTCGTGGGTTGGAGAATCTGATGAAAAACTTTTGAGTATATGAAAAATTTTAAAAGTGAATTTTTATCGGCCGTTTTATCTTATTACTACTCCGAAGTTTTGCGCAACAGTGAGAAATACCAAGTCAATGTTTTACGTATCGAGAAACGTTTGTTTTCTTATAATTCAACGTTTTCCGTTTTTTTTCTGAGTTGTTTTTAGAATATTGACGGGCAGGATTCAGATAACTTGAAGTTTAACATATAACAAACGAGACCAATCTTTCAAAAAAAAAAAGACTTACCAAAAAGCGTAGAATCCTCCTCTCGCATATGTTTTTTCAATTCATTAAGCTGCTTAATGTGCTGTTTCGAGTTTTCGTGGTTTAGCTTGGCGTTTCTAAAATACTGAGATATTAAAAATTTGGAATAATTTCTTGTATTTAGAACTCACAAGCTTTTGAACGATTTATTGCAAACAACGCAATACGGTAGATCTTCTCCCTCTTCTTCACTACAGGAATCATAGTCTTCAGCCATTTGCATAGAAACTTCAATAAGATGGGCGATTCGTTCTGCTTCTGCGTCTTCATCTTCAATGAAATGCTTTTGATTTTCTAGAATCTGTTTTTTCCGATTCTCCTCCTGTTTTCTCTTCGCCTCTTCTTGTTTCTTCTCTAACATATCCCTGAAACGCAAATTTTGCATTATTTTTTTCGAAACAAAGTAACCTGTAAGCTTTGACTCGGGGATCTCGTTTTCTTACAAATGCAACGAGTTGGCGAATTTGATCATTTCTTTCCTGTTTGCCAGCATCGCGATACTTTTTATTCTCACTTTCAATCTGTCTCGTTTCCCAACGATTATCAGCCTGCCGAATATCATATTTATCAAGCCACGCAAACGATCTTGTGGTTGAGAAGGATCCCCAGAAACCATAGAACTTTGCGACATCTCTATCATAGTCACTTGTTGAAGTTCCGAAATCCGGATAATCGTCTTTTTTTTCGTCATACTTGTCCATCTCATCATAATCTTCGGATGCTAGCACATTGAAAACTTTTCGATAAACCGCGAAAAATCCATTCTTATCGTCTTCATAGCCTTTATAACAACTGGCGCTGAAGTATTTGAAGAGGTTCAGACTCTCTTTTACTTCACCATCTTCAAATCCACCTTTCAAAATACTATCTCTATGTCGATCGTAAAAATCCCGTTCACGCTCATCACTCAATACTTCATAAGCTTGTTGAATCAAAGCAAAATATTTTGTGCATTCTTCAATATTTTCGGGATTCTTATCCGGGTGCCATTTGAGTGCTAATTTTCGATACTTTTTTTTGATTTCATCAGCATCTGCATCTCTTTGAACTTCTAATATTTCATAATGACACTTCATACCTGCAAAAAGCTAGAAATTATGCACGTTGAAAAAAAAAAAACAATTTGAACGATCATTTTTCGTTGCTTTTTAGGAAGAAACAAAAAATAAAAAGAATTTTCTTCGTGGCCTAGGAACCGACATTGATTGTGTACTTCTCGCAGACAACACGATTTTCTCTCATTTTTCATTTTTTCGACAACATATGTTGTACATGTTTTGATTACGGACACTACCTATTTTTGGAGTGAAAACAAGTTATTGTTAATATAAACTTTATGTTTGTATATTTAGCATTAGAAAACATAAATATTTCATACATAACAAATAAAAAAACGCATAATTGTTTCCTGCGCATTTCCATTTTCCCATAACCATACATTTTTTTCTGAGATAATTCCTTTTAAAATTGTATTTCGTTGAAGGAATTGCGAAACCAAACAACTATTTTGTATTGACCTTGACCTTCCACGATCGTTAACAGTGTGTTTATTCACCAGAAAGTATTCATTTTTCAGGTATACAAGAGAAACATGTCGTCTGGAAAGGTGGTTGTCTATGGTGGAAAAGGAGCGTTGGGTTCGGCTGTTTTAGATTACTTCAAAGCAAAAAACTTCGTAAGTCTCTTTGTTTTTCCAAATCAAATATATTCTTGGATTACCAGTTTCGTAATATAAATTATAAATGATGAAAAACCTGTAATATCCTAAGAGAAAAAAATATATCCTGAGTTTTTAGTCAGTCGTCAACATCGATCTGGCTTCAAATGAAAAAGCCGATGCTAATATCATTGTGAATCCAGCTGCGTCATGGGTCGAACAGGAAGAATCTATTTTGAAGCAGTGAGTTAGGTTTTTAAAATCACGAAATCAACAAAATACTCAACAAAAAAAAAACAAATCTGGAAATATAGCTTTTTTTAAGTGTTAGCTTATTTATTATTGTTATTTTATGATAAAGTTAACATTATTTTTAGAACAACTGATGCCCTCTCTGGCTCCCTTGTCGATGGTATTTTCTGTGTCGCCGGTGGCTGGGCAGGTGGCTCTGCAGCTTCCAAAGACTTCATCAAAAACTGCGATCTCATGTGGAAGCAATCTGTCTGGAGTTCAACAATCGCCGCTCGTCTCGCCCACACCATCCTAAAACCTGGTGGCGTCCTCCAATTAACAGGCGCCGCCGCCGCCAACGACGCCACTCCAGGAATGATTGGCTATGGACTTGCCAAAGCTGCTGTGCACCATTTAACAACATCGTTGGCCGCAAAAGATGGCGGACTTCCCGAAAACGCGGCGGTTTTGACAATTCAGCCGATCACTCTTGACACACCGATGAACCGTAAATGGATGCCAAAGGCCGATCATTCCAGCTGGACACCATTGGACTATATCTCAGAAAATTTGCACAAATGGACTATTGATTCGACAGGAAGACCAAAATCCGGAAGTCTCCTCAAAATTACAACAACTAACGGAGTTTCGAAAATCGAATAATTTTATTTAAATGTCACGCTTGTTTGGTATGGTTTTTTCCTTTTTTCAAAGCATATATAACTTTTCAATAATCCTAATAGTAAGAAATTTCTAGAGTTAAAAAAGCAGTGGTGTTTCACTTTATTTTTTGAAAAATACTTCAAAAATTCAAAATATAATTTCATTTAAAAAACATTCTTCTTGTTCTGAAATTAAGTTCATTTTGCCTGCATTATCTTGCCTGAAAATAAAACTGTAAATATTATTTTTTTCGTCATGATGACAAGTACAAAAAATTAAACGCGCAAATATTTCTCCTTCCGTTTTTCTATTCTTTTCGCTTCGGGATATTTTGATCTACAAGTGTCTGATTCTCTCATTTTTTACTCACTATTTCGTCTAATAGATCAAACAATGTCTTTTTGCGAAAGAATAGAAATTTAGAATAGACAATACTTATTCAAATGTGAAACAAAAATTAATCGATGTTATGCGCTCGATTGATAATCATGGAGTTACGAGGTCTAGATGAATTTTACATGGTTATTTACTGTTAGAATCGGTTCCTACAATAAACAAACTGTCCCTTAGAGATTTCAAATTGAACTTTAAACCTTACTGGAAAGTTAAAACTACAGTCAAGCGCCAATTTTTTAGAAGTTTGTATTTTTTAATATATTCAATAGAGGAAAATATCAAAAACGAAACAATCAAGAAATTAAACAACAATTTATTACAAACAATAAATTTCTAAACTTTTTTCTAGTTAATCACAAGATCTTTTGTTATTTGACACGTTTTTCAAAGAGACAGATAATGATAAATGATTATGGAAATGAGCATTAGCGGGTGCATCGCGTTCCATAAAAGGTATTAAAAATGACCACCACGACCACGATAATGGATTTGCCTCCAAACTCGTTTCGTGATAAGAGGCGGCCAACGAGTGATATTCCATAAATACACGTGTCGAAACAGTATAACCCAGAATCACATCGATGAAGTAATGTTTTCGTGACATAAGAATGGCACAAACGGCACAATAGGCGAGAATTTGATAGAGATGGCTGAGCGGTTGCAATTTTTTCGGAGCATACGTTTTGAAAACTAGAAACGAGGTGAAAATGGTGAGAGTATGGCCGGAAACGATGAGATCGCCGCATAATTCGCGAGGGCGTAGCTGTTCAATGCCGGCACTCCAGAACATTTTTGTGACGCGGCTAACGACCAATTCGACAGATGAATTGAGCTTTGGAGCACAATACGTGTTTACGGACGGCACAGGTACCTAAAAATAAAATTTTCATTTTTCGAGAATGGGAAAATGGGTATTTAGGTGACGAACTTCAGTTTCATGAAAGAAAAATAGAGAATCCTTTAAAGGAATTGATTTCATTCAATAGTCACTAAATTATAATTTGAAATTTTCACTCAACTTCTATATTTTTTCAAAATTTATTTTTTAGTAATAAATTTGCCATTTTCAGTCAACAAACCTGTAAAACTGTCACACAAAGTGCTCTGAATGTATAACTGAATGCAATACACATAAAACCGCGTCGAACGACAATCCATCGATGTTGATGGGTAAACATAATGATAAGTGCGTTCACGATTAATATGAACATAATATATTCCGTTATCCGAATAGCACCTTGAACCTGTAAATTTTGAATGTACATCTAGGAATATATTGATTATATAAAATTGCATCATTAGATTTTCTTATTATTTATGGAAAAATAGGTTTTAGGCGAGAACTTAATGATATGACGTTTGAATATTCAGTTTTTTTTTCAAAATTTACCTCTGGAAACACAGAATACCATAAATCTGGAAGCGGTGGTACATCTCTAGGCACCCGTTCATGAATCCATGCAAGTGCTACCTCGTTCAATAACCAACCCATGAGCTGTAATCAAAGTCAAATGTTTCATGCCTACTATACACTACACTATTAAATTACCAGGAAAAACGCGGCTACAAACGTTGGCCATTTTCGGGGTTCTTTGTGATGATATTGATGTGCCGATGAGGATGGTGTTTGTGTTGTGGGGAGGAGAAGATCATCGGTGCCACCAATGTCAACAAAGTATTTGGCGGACTTCTCGTCATGCTCGTATCGTTGTAGGAGGCATTCGCTTTCTGCCGCGTTTTTCATCTGCAATTTCAATTATTTAAAAAAAAAACCACAACTTGCCAGTTCAAAAAAGAAATTCATGACTTAAAATTTTTTGACCTTAATTTTAAATTCAATATTTTTTGAATTTACTCAGACTTGAAACAAAATCTATATGAGAACATTTTAATGGAAAAAAAAATGCAGGAAATTGGTTTGAATGACAAATTTAGACATTCAGTAAAGTGCAGCTAAACTAACTAATCTGCAGTAATAAAACAATGAGTAAAAAACAGAAACTTGAGAGCTGCTCAAAAATGAGCTCATTGTTCTGTTTTTTCCGTCTTTTCACATATTACTATGTGAATATATATATGCTCGTGTTGCTATAGAGAAGAAAAATTTCAGAAAATTGGATTTTCTTTTTTTTCTTTTTTTTCTTGGTTGGTGTTGAACTTTATGACAGTGGGCGGGTATATTAAAGAGAAGTGAGGCGAAGTCGAAGTAAAAATAACAGAAATTGAACTCGGCCAATGTTGTCTTATTTACCGAAGTTTTACTTACTTCTTAGTCATATTGACTTTGGGTCATAAAAAAATGTACACGTCTCTCATAACTTGAATAAAAAACAAAGAGCTTCTAAATTAAACATAAAACACTCTCAATGACAGTTATTAAACGTTGAATCATAAAAAGATCTCTATCAAAACTCCGCCCATCAATCAAAAATGTACAAAGAACAGAAAAAATTGACGCGATGATAACAGACGAATTTTTAAAAATCACAGATAACTCAAAAACCCATGTATTACACACATTCGAAAATTATTATGTCAATATATATCCGCTCGTAAATTTAATCCCATTCTATTATTTTTTGTTGTTTTGTGTGTTTTTTTTAGTAGCAGCATGTTTGAGATTTAGAGCTCTATGACGACATTTAAGAAGACTCAAATTCAGACTTTGTTCTTGTTCCTAAAATAAATAGCGCCCGATAGAATAAAGTCCAAATTTTTTAAAAAATACAAAATCAAGTCAATGATTTTGAATATTTGTAGCCACTTTTCAAAAAATTCAATAAGAGCTCCCTGAAACTCAGTTCAAAAACCGGATGAACTCTTAAAGATCATCATCATTAAAACTTTTTAGTGCCTTAGCTGATAAGGTATTTTTAGTATGGTAGGCCTTCAAAAATGTTTTACTTAGTCTACTAAGACCTATTGGAGTCAATATCGCTAAATTCTCTTACAAAACACACCCTAGTTTGAAACGATCTTGACCAAAATTGTTAACGCTTAGAGTGATTATCTGATAAGGTACTTTAAATTTTTATCAGGTTGGTTTTTTAAATACGAAAGTTCCAAATTTAGGTATGTTTGTTTGTTTGTTTGTTTGCTCTCATAGTGTTCGTCGAGTGTGACTTCCGCCTCTATTTTTTTGTTTTTTTCAAAAAATCTAATATCCTTTTTCTAATTTAGAAAACATAATTTCGAAAGTACAAGTCACATTCTAGTTCCAAATCACACGAAATTTGTGCTCTTTCCGTAATAAAAACGTCGAGCACAAACGAAACAATTTAATGTCGTGTGCTAACCACAAAGTGATAAGGGTAGATGGAAAGTAATTTAGGTGAACGATTTTTGAACTCGAGGGAGGATTTCAAAACATTACGAAATAGTTTGAATAAAGTTTCAGGTGTTTTCTAGCATGACGCAAATTGTCTGAAAGTACTCATAGACGTTTGGTCTCGATCTTAGAATTTCTGAATAAAATATTCACGTTGATAATTCTGGTGACTATTACATGAATTTTCAATTTTCTCACATTATAATCGAACTTTTGAGCTCTGATTTTTGGTATCTTGTTCGTTTATTCAAAGGTTTTTGGTTTCGATGTTTTTGGTTTCAAAAAATGGCACCTGAAAATGTATCAACGATGTTTTCTCAGAAAAATTCAGCTGAATATTTGATCCTGAACATTTTTGATATTTCGAACTATGAAGTTCTAGATTACAAAAATGCGAGGAAGAGCATTAGGGCTAACAACTTTAGACGACGAGATTTACATTCTTTAGAAAATTCTGAAGAGTTCATATTATGAATTTAACACTCTTGAGGACCTGAGTAGAACAATTTTAGTGTTTTAGGACGGAAACTAAGTTTTTTTTTTTGTTGGTTAAAACGTAATTACCTTGATTATCTAATTAGTTGGTAATGTATTCTAAAGATCGCTCAGAAGTTCATGTCAGGCAAGAGAATATTCTATCGTCAGTTCAAAAAAAGAGTGTTAAAAAAAAACGAAAAATGAAAATCGGGTGGAAACAAATGAGAGCACGAAAAAAAAATGAAGATTGCCAAACATTTGTGTGCACATTGTTTGATGAGGGAGGGATAGGTGCGCGAGAGCAACGAAAAAAGAGCACCTGACAGAACGAAAAAAAAAACCAACTGGTTTCGATCTTTACATAAAGAAAGTAAGTGTGCTATTTTTATATATTTCAATTTGTAGTTTTTGTGCACTTAGGTTTCGCAATTCGTTTCTAAGTTAGGCCTCAAGATATTGTTTCCAGATTCACGTCGAAAATCATCATGTCGACCACGCCTTCTCATACTGATTCATGAATTCAACATTCTGGTGACCCCCTTTGGTATGTACACAGATTTGGTGACATCTACATTTTTCCTCCGTCCTCTGTTCCTCGAGGGAGTAGTTGTTTGAGAATGGCGCAAATGTGCGAGAAAACGATGAGATGACATGTCACTCTTTCTGCTTTTTTTTTTCATGTCAAACGCGACTTGTTGTTGGCGACATCTTTGGTGTATTTTGAATGGCAGAAGAATTTTATAAAACAAAAATCAACGTTTTTTCAGGCTGGCTAGGTAGCCAGAAAAGGCCGAGGCTTGGTTTTTTGTATCATTACAGGTTACAACGCAATATGCTCAACAACCCCTTTACTGGTAAAACGCCCATGAACTTCTGAAAAATGCTCACTGCCTCTTGAGTAATCTATCCATGCACATGTAAATGTCGAAATCGAGATGTAAAACAATGATAAGCCGTCGCCGTCGTCGTCGTCCGGCCGGCCGCCAATGCAAAAAATCACCAAAAAGGGATTAGTGAAATGGTGTGGTGTGTGACAACTCGCCGTTTCGAGGATTAACATCTTTGTGGGTGAAAAAAAGAGGAGAGGGAGAAGAAGCTGAGTGTGAATTATTTCGGGTATACTGTAACTAGAATGCACTTTCAAGATTGAGAGTTGAGAAAGGAACACAGTGATGATGACATTAAAAGACGTTTGGATTACTATACCTGCTGCAATAATTGATTTTGTTTTATCAATCGGTTCTATCCTAGTACAGGGGTCCCAAAATAATATAAGGGTCCTCAATTTTTTAAAAGAAAAAGTTGTCAACAAATGAATAAGGTCCAAATGCTTTTTTTTTCACTTTTGAAATGAAGTTTTTGACACTGACAAAAGTGTTATCTCGGAATTTTTTTTAATGACCACTCGGGGAAAAAACGGCAAGCGTTTCGCAAGGCTTTTTCCTTGTCGCAAGCTTGCGGCAGTTTGTCGCAAACTTGCGACACATTTTTTCTGGCGCAAGGGTGGCGCAAGCCGTGCAGTAGTTTTGCTGCTAGATGTCGCAAAGCTTGCGACTATTGGCGCAAGAACGCCTTGCGACAGCCGAATGTCGCAAGTTTGCGACAAACTGCCGCAAGCTTGCCGATTTTTCCCCGAGCATGTCTTCGAAAAAAAATTTTTGGGTCTATTTTTGGACCCCTATACTAGGATAGAACCGATCAATCCGAAAAAGAAAACCTCTACAGTACCACACTACAAGCTTGATATTAGATTGAGAGTCCTCAAATTCCTCTCCCCTCCCCTCCCTCCTCTTTGTTAATAATTATTTTGCGGGAATCCTCTTCTCCCCTTTCTCCCCAAATGTGTCGCGCGCCCATGTTCTCTTCTCAAAGGACCAATTAATCACGCAAGCTGCCATCAAATTTGGAACAAAACGCGAGAGCGGAGAGCTCGAAGGAGAATGGGAGATTGAAATCTCTCTATCTAGGAGCATTTTTGATTTGATACATTTGCATAGAGAAAAGATGACTATCTGAATACACATGAAATGAATTAGGGTGTTGGAATTCGTAGAAAATGTGGGCAGAAGTAATTTGACAGAACTGAACAAGAGTATTATCGAGACTTTTTTCGTCATCACGTAGTTACTGTGATTTCAAGTATTTTCAGAACGAGGCTTTTAGATGACTGCAGAACCAGGTGATATTGATGCAGAACTCATTTTTTGATAACTGAATACACAAAAATGTAATTCTCCTTGAGTTATGAATAAAAATATACTGTGGCTCCAAAAAATTGAAGTATGTTTTAAAACTCCCAGTTCCAAAACCCACCGAAACCAATTCAAAACTCAAAAAATTATAAATTTAAGGCTCTTTTTAAAACAAATAATATTTTTTTCAGATTTAGATAATCTGTCATTGTCAACAGAGCTGGTAATACCGATTAGCTAATACAAACCCAGCATGCCCTGGAATTCTTCGGCGTCCAATTAGTGCTCACTTATTCACCACTCCACACACATTCCACCAATCCACCATTGACAGTATTGCTGGCAGTATAATTATCATAACAATAGGGCGACATGCCGATTTACCACAACCACTTTACGATCCTCCTCACCGCGCGCATCGCGTTTTTTTTTCAAATTCTACAGTACACTCTTTCACTCTCTCTTTTTCTATCTATTGTGTGACAAGACAAGACAAGACAACCTTATTATACAGTATCTAATTAGTGGAGAGACAAAAATATATTATCATCATCGGTTTATGACTTGCGATTTTATGTGTTTTCACGGATTTTTATGCCTTTTTTGGAATTTTTGTGGTATGGGTATAAGGAGATTAGTTGAATTTAATTTTCAAATTGCCGCATTTTTGTTGTGTTTGCCCACAAACACACAACTTGACGTAAATGTTCACAAAACCGAATTGTTTTTCTCAATGGAGCAAACATGCTTGTTTGTTTCAATTTGAAATTTTTAGTGGAGAAAATTCTTTTTCGAATTGCAGAAATTTTTTCACCTTGTGGAAAAATTTTTAATATTAATTTTGAAGCAAATTAAATAGTGAAAAGTGAGAAAATGATTTTGTAGGATTTTGAAATTGATATGGTTGAAAATAGTAGATAATTGAGTATCAAATCGACCAGCCGGATGATGATTTAATATTTACCAGAACAAATATTGAAAACGAACAAAGTCTCTTGTGTAAAAAGTTAAACTCACAAGCCTAAGGTTGATTTCAAATAGTTCTCGCTAAATTAAAAGTTTTCAAAACTAATTTCATATTCAAAAAACTCGCAGTATTAATTATAAGAAACGTTGATCTTTTTTTTGAATTCTCGAATTTTTTCGAATAAAAAACTCAAACTGGAAAAGTTCAACAGTAGCATTTACCTGTACTTTTATTGATAAAGTCTAAATCTAAAAGATCTCGCATAATTACAACACCAAAATTCAGAATTAGTGACTACGTGGTTGAAACTCTATGCTTTGATAATTTCAAGAATCCTAAATCTATGGCGATAATGATAACAGTTATCACACACTCAGGTAAACGTTAATTCAGAATTTGATGACTTCTGTCTTCTTCAACAACAAAAAAAAAACGATGCGTCAAAAAATATGGTGTCCTCCTCCTCCTCCTTTTCCAATTCGCAGACTCCTCCCTATTTTCACGCCTCTCAAGCCGGGTTTCGCCATTTTCTTTTTCATTTTGTGAAATGTCGAAACGTGTTCTGAATTTAGATAATTCTAGTGAAGTTCTAGTTCAAAAGTGTAAGGTGATTATCATAATAATTTTTCTTTAAGTATTCATTAAATAATACTGTTTATAGAAGGCAAAGTTCTCTATCGATGATCTTTTGAACACGTATTCGGAGAATGACGATGATGTGGATATTGAGGAAGAAGAAGAGCAGCTGATATGTCCATCCGGATCATCTCCAGAAAAAGAAGAAAAATCAAAACAAAGACCGAAGATTGGTGTTAAAATGAAGGTATGTTAGACCTTCGAGAATTGAAATTCTGAAATTCAGAAATTCAAAGTTTTAAGCTCAAAACTAGCCATTTTTTAAAAAAGTAATTCGAGTTACAAAAAGTTAGTTTTAGAACAACGTTTGGTTCGACTCATGACTTCGTTCCAGTCTGAAAGTTCTAGAAACCTTAAAATATTAGTTTCCAAAAAAAAAACACTGCGTAACAGATTCCAGAAGCCTACCAAGAGTAATCTGCAATTCCCCTATTTTCAATCAACTGTGAATTTTTTAAGTCTGACAGGTTTCAGTTTTGAACTTTCTCAAATCGATATAGATTTATCATGACTAACTCGGGGAAAAATCGGCAAGCTTGCGACAGTTTGTCGCAAACTTGCGGTAATTTGTCGCAAACTTGCGACATTCGGCTGTCGCAAGGCTTGCGGTGTTCTTGCGCCAATAGTCGCAAGCTTTGCGACACCTAGCAGCAAAACTACTGCACGGCTTGCGACACCCTTGCGCCAGAAAAAATGTGTCGCAAGTTTGCGACAAACTGCCGCAAGCTTGCGACAAGGAAAAAGCCTTGCGACACGCTTGCCGTTTTTTCCCCGAGAAGCTTCTTCTAGAAAATTTTATTTTTTTCAGGAAGGTAACATCCAAGTCGACTGCAAACTCGAAGGATCCGAACTATGGGCGAAATTCTACGATCTTGGAACCGAAATGATAATTACAAAAAGTGGAAGGTTAGTTTTTTTCTAATTTTGACAAGTGCTTCTTCTACTTGTTCTCATGATTATACTAATTGTGTTTTCAATGTGTTTGGGTGTTTTATGGGGTCCCAAAGGGAAGAGGGAGAAAAGGAAAAGAGCAAAAATAATGTGTTGAAAAAAGAAATGGGACATGCTTTTTTCTATTTGATTTTGAAGAAAAGAAGTTACCGACTGAAATTAGAGCTTTTGGTTTTCTCTCTACAGTTTCAGAAATGATAAAATACAGTATGTCTCTTTTCAAGCCCAATATCGATTTTATTTCACACATATACCAATAAATGTTTGGCTTACAATTAGGTATAGTACTTTAATTCCCTTTCATATTACAGTACTTCCTTCTTTCCCAGCCAGTGTTCAAAAAATCTATAAAAATTGCTTCTCTCTCTCTCTCTTCACCACAAAGTGGTCCAACCTACAGTACCCCTCGTCCTCCTCTCCATCACACAATACTAAATAACTAAAGACAAATTCAATCAGTGGGAGAATCACATAAATGACATTTTGCTGTGTGGAAGGGGGTTTTTTCTTGAATTGATGGCTGTTTTATGTGAGTAAGGGGGGGGGGCGAAAGAAGAGATGCCGACGGACACAAATCCCAAGAAGAAATTAATATTCTACGAGGTGTACTGTAGCTTGAGAAGGATGTTTGAGTATAGGGTAGAAAAACAGCAATACGAGAAGCTTAGTTTCTTATACCATAATAGTTAGGACTTGAAATTAGCTAAAATTTTTTCAGACGAATGTTCCCAACAGTGAAAGTGTCGTTCTCGAATGTATGCCTTGACGCACTTTATTACGTCTTCCTCGATGTGATCCCGGTGGATTCAAAACGCTATCGATACATCTACAACAAATCGGCGTGGTTGACAGCTGGCAAAGCTGAACCGGTACCGCGTAATCGTCTCTACCTTCATCCGGATTGTCCATTCAGCGGTGATCAGCTGCTCAAACACGTTATATCGTTTGAGAAAACCAAGTTGACGAATAATGAGGTCGATAAAACTGGTCATGTATGTTTTATTTTTTGGCACTACAATTATATTTTTGGTCTTGTTTACTTCGCATCAAAATCAGTAACCTTTGGTTGTGATGGCTAAATATTTCTTTCCAGCTTATTCTGAACTCTATGCACAAATATCAGCCTCGGATTCATATTGTTCAGCGACCAAAACATTTACCATTGGACCCTAACAAAGTTCAATTGTCGGACGAACTTCACGCCACTTTCACATTTCCCGAAACACAATTCATGGCGGTCACCGCATATCAAAATCAGCTGATAACAAAACTGAAGATTGAGAAAAATCCGTTCGCCAAAGGATTTAGAGATCCCAGTGGAAGATCGCCCGATGAGTTGTGAGTTGAAGATGAAAAACGCCTTGTCCCTCGCTTTGATACTGAATATTTTCATTTATATCAAACTTAGCTTCCAATCACTCTATAATCAAATAATTTATTTTCAGAGAACGTCCTTCCGACTTGACACCTCTGATGTTCTATCAGCAGTCAAGTGCACTTCAACAAGCCGTCCTTCAGCAGTGTTTCTCCAAAACGTTTCATCAAATCAATCCAACAATTCTTTCACAAATGCTTTTCTACGCTAACCCTCCGACTGCAGCCCAACCTTCTGAAATTCCAGCCACGGGGTTACATAACAACGGTGTATAAAAATATTTAATTCTTTTTTAAATTTTGACCCGGTTTGTTGCAATGCACGTTAAATATTTTTTTTAGTTTAAAGTATAAATCTACACATTTCAATTTGTTCTAAATTTCCAGGGAAAAGCTGTTTTGGGTTCTTTTGCAACGAATAAAATTTTGGCCGTGGACGAGGTTTGTTTGGTTTCCTAGGCCAGCATCATAAATATTTTTTTTTCGAAAAAGAATTATTTTTTGTTTATTCTCTCACCAAAATGGAGTATCCTGCGAAGCTACGATTTGCTGTAAGTTGTTCTAGCAATATGAACAGAAGTATGGAAGCGCATAGTATTTTGAAGTAAGCGAAAAACTTTGAAAAACAAAAAAAAACAAATAATATTCAGGAAACGTGGTTATAACATTGAATCATATGGATCTGGAAATCAAGTGAAAATGCCCGGACCCACTCAAGATAGGCCGAATTGTTACGAGTTTGGACCGACTACATACGAGTATATCTATGGAGATTTGAAGAATAAGGATGCGCAGATGTAAGTATTTCTTAAACTTTAAAAAAAATGCATTATTCTCGAAAACGATGTAAATATTGATACATTACGCAGCTATAATACGCTTCTTTTAAACTAAAAAAAACTCACTTTCAGCATATAAATCAAAAATCAATTCACATAAATTGGTTTTGAATAAGAAAGTAAATCAATAAATTCTCGTTCAAGCTCTCCAGAAAATGTTCATTTAAATTTTTTAGGTACACTCAAAATGGACTTCTAAATATGGTCGATCGAAACATACGTATCAAACCGCGCCCACAACGTTTTCAACTTGAAACACGAGAATTTGACATAGTTATCTGCTTGGAGGAACGTGTTTACGATCAAGTTGTGGATCATCTAACCAAACGAGTCTGTGTGACAGGAAATCCAGTGCACATTATAAACATAGATATCGAAGATAATCCTGAAGAAGCTACGATAGGTGCATTTTTCGTTGCTGATGTTTGTGCAAAAGTTCGTTTTTTTTTTAGATAACTTATAATCTTTCCGCGACAACTATGAAGAACCCCTAAAATTTATAAAATAGAAGAGTATTCAATAATTTTATCGTGATTTCAAGAGTATTACTGCTAAGAAATTATTTTAGCTCACAACAGATTCCTTAATTGAGGAATCGAACCGGGCCGAGCTCTCAAAAAAGTACTTAAATACTTACAAGATAACTCACATTTGTAAAAATATCAAGTCGATCATCCGAAAAATTCAATTAGCCATCTCTAATAATGTACAAAATTTTCACAGAGTGTCCTAGCGCGTGGCATAGACCATTCAATTCTCACATTAAATACTGCATTCGTATAGATTATGTTTTACAAATTAAGATCGCATTTTCTTTAATATACGAAAAATAGCTTTTCGCTTCAATTTCGAATATATTTCCACCCTTTCAAAAATATTTAAATTAATATTTTCAGCTCGAAAGTTGTGAAGACGTCGACAATGAAATCGATCAAATCCTAACAGATTTCGAAGATGGCCACGCTAAAAGAAATATGTTACACACTGTTTGTTTTTATTAATTTATTTCATAAAACTAAAAACCTATCTTCATAAGATATGTGGAAAACATTCAACAAATTATAGTTAAGCACACTGGGAATTGAAAAAGTGAAACACAAAGAAGCATAATTAAGTATCCTAGGCAGCATATCGGAAAATAACTCCTTGATTCGATTCGAGTTGAATCTCCTTGGCGCCTAAATCAACCGATTGTCGTGGATAGAATTGATCACAATTCGATGTGGCTGTGACGATTGCTGATTTTGCTAGTTTTTCGTTGTTAGGGAGGTCAGTGAGTGGAAGTTTGACAGAATGCGGGGCGAAGTTCAGAGCGGCCACGTAAATCTGAAAATCAATCGAATATTTGGTCAACTAAATCGCTACACTCACATTTCCGGTAGTCCGATTTTCAAAGTTGTTGAAACGCGTCACAGTGAACGCCCCATCCACCAAACGACCAATCAATGTTTTTCCAGTTCGCAGAGCATCATCACGTTGGCGAAGTTTCGCAAGTTTCGCGAATATTTTGAGCGTCGATTGAGATTCGGAGTATTGGCGAGCCCAGTTGATATTTTGGTAGTCTACGTTCACAGGAATCTGGAAATTATGTGATTTTGGAGATTCTCTGACTCGAACAATCAGATTCTGATATCAAAACAACAGACAGCACATGAATTTCATACTGGCGTACAGCTTTTAACTAATATATGTGTATGCATTGATATTTACATACCTTGGACACATTTGCCTTCGTAAATCCACCATTCGCCGACTCATCCCACTGCATTGCTCCACGCTGTGGCGCCACAACACTGTCATTCGGCAAGTTGCGCATGCCCAACTCCTCTCCATAATAAACATTATTAGTTCCCGGCAATACCATCTGCAGCATCATGAGGAGTTGTGCGTGCGGTCGCGAGCCGACACGTGTAGCGACACGCGACAAATCAGGCGATCCGAATCGCCAATGCGGCCACGCTTGTTCGTTGAGCGAGTGGAAGAGGAGGACGTCGGAGAGAATTTCGTGAACACACGTCGCCACACTTCCCTCGTTTTTGTGACAGATTTTCGTGTCTTTCTCAATTTCGCCGAGTTCATAGTTGATGATAGTGTCGAGTCCCGACTTTGCCATTTTCTTCTTATCCTTCTCTTTCGCGTCTTCGCGGGTTGAGAATAAAGCACTAAAAAGAATAAGAGGTCAGGGACCTTGCTCATATGAAGTAAGAGCTCAATTCGGAAACTTACATCCTTTTCCCTTGTGCAATCGTACTCTCATTTGAATAGTTATCAACATGGAATCTAATGTCTCTCAGGACATCATAAATCGCATCCCAGTCGGGTTCAATTCCATTAGGAGTTCTTGCCAAATATTCGATTCCTAGAAGATCGAATCCATCGATTCCGCGATCGATCCAATTTGAAATCACGTTCTAAAAAACCAATTTTTTTCAGGAAAAAAAAGATTCTCAATATAATGACTCACAAACATATGTTCCCGAAGATTGCTGTTTTGCCAATTGAGAACTGCCGATTTCGGATTCCCTTCTTCATGCAAATAGAAAAGATTCTTATGTTTTGAAAAGAATTCTGAATCCGCCGACTTGCTTGCCCAGGTGTAAAATTGTGAGTAGTTAGTATTAGGAGTTTTGCTCGCCGTCTCCGATTTCAAGAACCATTCATGCTCCAAAGAAGTCGTGGCAATCGGTAGACTTATCACTATTTTCATATCCTTATCATGAATTTTATCGATGAGTTCATCGGTTTTTTGATTAACACCAAATTTGGGATCCATTTGTGTGAAACTTCGAACCGCACTTTTATCATCGTCAGATATCAAAAATGGAGAAGGCCAGATTGTTTGAACACCGCTTTTACGAAGAGAATCCAATCGATCGATCAAACCGCCAACGTCGCCGATACCATCACCATCCGAGTCTTGGAACGATGGCACCCATACGTGATAGGATACGGCAGTTTGCCACCAGTTTGGTTTTTCTGGGAGAATACAGGCGGGTGAGAGGCAAATGAGGAGAATAGCGAAAACGAACAGACCGAGCCAAATGAGCCAGAAGAGGAAGAAGAGAAGGGTTCTAAAATTAAATGAGACGTTTTGAAACGATGCTCAAAAAATGTGACACTCACCTTAGAACCTTCCAAAAGGGATCATTTCGAAACGCCTCCAACTCATCCTCATTCAGACTTATCTGATTGGGATTCTTTGGCCGCACAGGCGGCTTCTCCCACGGTTTCTGCGGCTGTCGTTGCTTCTCCGGCTCCTTCATTATCAAACTTTCCGGAACCACTGGATTTCCCGATACCGCACTGATGTAGCTCTCGGTTTTGTTGCCCCTGTCGACTTCGTAGAAACGCGGTGTTTTGCCTTCAGGGCCAGGCATCAATGAATCGGTGGCGCTCATCTCGCCGCCGCCCCTAAAAAATAACAACTAGTGATAAGTAACGCAGAGAGACAGACGGAAAGTGTACGGTAGTTTAATGATAAAAAACGAGAATGGAGGTTAATAACACTTCTTTGTGGTCAGAAGTCAGAATAGATACGGGGGAGGTATGTACTTGAGTTAATTAAAATTGATTTTTTTTCTCAAGTGCGTGTCATGATTCAAAATTGAAAAAAAAATGTGAAGTTAGTTTTTTAACGACTTATTTGGTTTGCGAAAAAAGCAAAGAAAACACAGGATTGTTTGCAAATACGTGTGAGAAAAATTGAAACTACAGTACCTCAAAAATTTCTGAATCGATTAAAAAATGAAAGCGTACATCTTTCAAAACCAAATATCGTTTATACTTTGAAACAAAATGAAGGAGAATTGATTCCATTGGGAACATATGAAAACGTTTTAACAATATATTAGTTTTACAAAAAATATGAATCATCATCATCCTCATAGAATTGTGCAAAAATATGTACGGTTTTTTTGTGTGTTGCGAAATGTTTATGAATTCTTTGCGTTGGTGTATATAGCTTTGAAAATAATAAAAAAAATCTGAACGGATCAAATTTCAACGAATAACAGAAACCAGCAAGCTGAACATTTCAATTTTTGCACATCACAAAAATGCACTTTTCATAAATTCACCTAATTTTACACCTCCATGTCAGTGAAAAATAACTTGCAAACAAACAGACGAAAAAAACGAGAAAGAAAATAACAACAAGAAAAAAAAGAAGGCATGCATTGAAAAAAGAGCGACGAGAGAGTAGACGAACCAAGGAGACATAGGGAACGAAGTAAAAACATTGGAAAAAAAAGAGACAACTAGGGAAAACAAAAAATCGAGGAGAAAGGGACACCATATGAAAATTTATATGAATATTATACATATAAAATGGAATTATATCTAAGTAACTTGACCATATGTGGGAAAAATGTCGTTTCGAAATTATTTGAAATGGGGTCGTCGAGGACATCTGGAGGGCACCTGGGCCCTAAAATTGTCTTTTTGGATAAAATATTTTCAAAAAGGAGGCAGCATTTTTTCAATATCCCATGAAAGAAGTGGTCGATTCAGTCTCTAACTTTTTCCCAGAAAAAAAATGTTCTATGTGCAACGAAACATATGGCAAGCACATGGATGCTCGAAATTATTTTAAGAAAAAAAGATGAATACCTAACTTTTACTGAAAAGTTACCTTTTATATGGTGAAAATCTACTTCCCGAAGGTCCAAGCGGGCTAAAATCTGGCTGAAATCTAGAAAAAAACAACGAACCTCGGATTTATTGGGCGGTCACGAGGTTTTTTTTAAAATAAAATGAATCATCCGAATGATTGAGAATTGAAAAAAAAATTCTTAAACAATTTTGGTTGAAAAAATGAGCCAAGTTTGAGCTTTTTTTTAATAAAAAAGCTGAACTGGCTCAGATAAAAATATAGAAAAAAAACTTATTATAAGCGTCAAAAATCTGAGCATAGAGTTCCTACCTGCAAATATCAACAAAAAAAATGTGACAACTGTCATTGATCAAAACTAACTAATAAACAAAGATCTCATATAACATGTTATTTACACCTCATTGATCTCTTCCTCCTCTTTCTTGGCGAACGAGACGAATTAATACACCAATGTACACCACTGCATTTGTGGAGGAATCGATTTTGATTCAATTAGTTAATTGAACTAACAACAACTAATTATTTGGAGGAGAATAGTTTCAGGAATTATGAGAATTTTTTGGACTTACAATCTTCAAAAATAACTAACTTCCAAAAACTTTTAAAATATATTTTTTGAAAAAAAGAAAAACCAGTAAACATAATAATGGAAGTGAAGAAAGAAAGAGAAAGGGCACATAAACGTCTGTCAAAATTAGTATAAATAAACAAAAGTGAGTGACATTGGTTAAACATTTTAATCGCTTTAAAGTGTCCTGTCCCTTCCCTCCTCCCACATGGTTCATTGAACAACAACAAAAACGGATACCAGTAATATATTTACAAAATATGTAATAGGGGAGTTTTGAGATATTTCTAGTTCGGAGTATTCGATAAATTCTTTTTGAAAAACAAATCAATTTTTTAAGTTGAATAAAACCAAACTCAAAATATCTCCAATCTCCCTTTTAAATTTTCTCCTCATTCTCAGCCACAGTTATCGTTGCCTGTTGAATAGCGTACGACGCCACGTTCTCGTTCAGCGATGGTGATTTTATGTAAACATATTGATCTCCATTTGGAATCGGCCTCGACATTTCTGGAGCAGGTGATGGATAATGTTTGAATGATATTAAGGCAGGACTTCTAGTCACTGGGAAATTTATAGAGTTCTTGATTGCTCGATCATTTTCCACGATTTTCTTCTGTTTTTGGAACCTGTTGCGATAGTAGCACATTAACAATCCGCATAATACCAAGGTAATTGCGAGAAGTAACACAAACACCACGCCAATCAGTAAAAGCTCTGGTTGAAGCATAGGTGTCGGTAATTTTTGTGGCTCAGATGAAAGAAGTTGTTGATGTTTGCGCATTTCTGGTAGTCCTCGAACTTTTTCAACGATCGCCAACACTTTTTCAGCAGGCACTATTTCGGTGGACGTTTTGTTGAAGAAAATCTTAGCAAAAGAAAATTCGAATACCTTATTCATCACTGGCAACACTTACCACTTGAAGATCTACAGAACCTGTCGAAGTGATACCATGTGCGGACTTATATGTGATTTTATTAGCCAATCCGATTAGATTGGTCGAATTCGACAACTGAGCTAGCAGGTCATCAACAACCTGTGAATTCACATCAGTGGGCTTATAAGGTAGCTCAACATTCAGCAAATCACTTCCATCATTCACATAAACCCTCAAATGAGTTTTCCCTGTAGTGCCATCGACAACATCCCGTGCCTGGATTGCAAGATGAAACACTCCTCCCACATAATCTCTCAACGATCTCAATGTGTAAACATCGCCGTCAAATTGATGAACATCGAACACATCGTCAACGTTTCTGCTCATCCCTCGATATTCAAAAGATTGCGACATCACCGAGTACTCTAACTTTTTCCCAATATCACTTGCATCGGGGTCAGTCGCTTGGATGTTGATTACCTTTGAACCAACCACTGTGTCTTTGTCACTTACCGCATTGAAACTATCACGTGTGAATGATGGACCATTGTCGTTTCTAGAAAAATTCAATGATAACACAGAGTTTTTTTTTCAATAGTTAGCCCCACTTTAGGGTTGTAAAACGGGTGCGACGGGTGACCCGTCCTCCTCTTTCTGTTTGACACCCGCCACACCCGGCACCCGCCATACACGCCCGTACACGCCCGCACCCGTACACGCCCGCCTGAAAATACACACAAACAGCCGGGTGTCGCGTGTATGAAACCACACACAGACGGGTGTGGCGGGTGTCAAACAAAAAAACAGGCGGGTGTGGCGGGTGTCTAACGAACAAACAGACGGGTGTGGCGTGTGTCGCGGGTCACCCGTCGCACCCGTTTTGCAACCCTACCCCACTTACACATCTCTAACTTTCACAGTCAGTATCATTTCACTCTGCCAATCGTCTTGTTTCGATTTCTCACTATTCGATGCACCAATTTTAATAGTATACTCCTTCTCCTTTTCATAATCCAATGTTTGCTCTACGCTCACCTCCCCACTAATTGAATGCAATGAAAACTGTGGTGGAGAGGACGCCGCCAAATGATAATAAACTTTCTCTCCACTATCCTTATCAACTGCTTTGGCTGTGAAGATAACCGATGTTGGGGCAACGTCTTCAAGAACCTCGACAGTATACTGATTTTGATCAAAATGAACTTTATGATCATCGTCGTCAATGATTCGAATCTCAGCCATTTGTGTTACTTGATTATTGCGACCAGCTGTCAATCTCAAAATAACCATATAACTTTTCACTTTCTCATGATCAAATTCTTTCTGGGTTCGAATTTCGCCATTCTTCGGATCTACACTAATCGGACCATCTTGTTCTCCGTCTTCTTTTAATACCTCGTACTCAAGCGCACATTTCTTCTCCATCTCAACTGCTTCAATCTTGCCAATGAGCGTATCAATTGGCGAGCTTTCTCTGGCGTAAAGAACCATATTTTCTTTGAACTTCGGAACACATTCATTTGATTTAAGTACATCGATGACAACTGTGGCATTTGTTGATCTAACACCAGCTTGGTCGATTGAACTGACTTGAACTGATAAGGTATGCATTCCAACAAGACCTGAAAATCGGTTAAGAATATTATAAACCTCATAGGTATTACCTGTCAAAAAATCATTGTTTCGAATAGTTCCATCTTCTTCAATATCAAAAAGTTTCGTTATTTTCGAATCATCCAACACCAACTTGTAATCCAATTTTCCTCCTCTACCATCAATCTTGGCCACAAATGAATTTTTTGGAAGATTGTCATAAACCGAGGCAAAGATCTGATTTTCAACAAGATCAATGCTAGGATTGCGAATGTTCTCAAGATGAACATGAACTGGCGCGTTTATTTCAGGCCGTTTTTTCAACGCAACCATAAAGTCGAAATCAGACAGCACGGATGAACTGAAATCCTCTCTGGTTTTTATAGTTCCCTCCTCATCCACACTGAAAAACTGCGCATGTCCACCTCGTAGAATAAAACCGTTGTTCGTTCCAGTCGATGTTGAAACAATGGCCACCACGGTTCCAATTGGTGCAACACGTGGCAAAGTGATAGCGTACTCCGGCTCACTAAAGTGCTCGGCGACTCGCTCATCCTTTTCCACATGTACAGTACTCTCTGCTACTTTTTTCAAGTCTCCAGAAGTTACTGTGACCCTGAACGGTATACTCGACGATTCTTCTCTGATAGATTTTCGAATTGTGATGGTTCCATTCTCCGAGATTGCGAAAATATGCTCTGGCTCAACACTAAACCTCGCATCACGAATTGCAGACAAAACAATTGCTTGATAGACGTACGAGCCCATTGACGCATCATTTGATACATTGACAAATTCCGGGATAGGCAAAAGGTTCAACACCCTCGGAATTTCCAATAACTTCTCTCGTTCAATGAGAACTGTTCTGTACACTGTAAAAAATATTTTTGATACCAAGCTCTCAAAAAACGTCCCGACCTGATATCGCTGGCTCATTTGGATGCGATTTATCTCTTCCAACAATCTCTAGTCTCACTGATGTCAAATTTGAAGTGGCCAAAGATTTCGAAATTGTCAAGTGCGCCTTTTTATCATCTCCTGATTTCACAGCAAAATACTCTAATGGATCTAAAAGATTGCGACTTCATAAAATTTACAAAAACAAAATATAATTACCTTCTTTTTCTAGCTGATTTATGGATTTTAAACCAAACTCCAAGTCAGCGTCCTTGTCATCATCTTCAAACTGAATCGATGTGACAACCACTCCCTCTTCATCATTCGCCGATATACTTTCGATTCCATCCATTTCGGTCGGATTCACCGTGATTGGGAAACTTCCAATACCCTTCAGTTCAATTTTCACATAAGTCGACGACATTTTCAATCCACCATTGGCTTCTTGAACAGTCACACTGATCAAGTCATTGCGATCATCTCTCAGTATATCGCCAATATAGATAATGTTACCATCAGTGTCAACTTCATACAAATCATCGCGTCCTTCGGTAACCCGGTAGACTAGCTTGTTTGGCGATTTGGCTTTGATGTTTCCCACAATTTTCTGATTCGTTGACGAAGAAATTTCATAAATCTCCTTGTCAAAACCAAACATCACATTTTTGACAATCTTCGGAGATATTTTCAAGTTAATTTTCGAGTTCACAGTTGTTTCACCGTCTGTGGCACTGGCCAGCATTTCAATACTTTCTCCAAACGACTGGATAGTTAGAAACTCCGGATGCTATAAAAACAATTCTACATTTTTTAACGTTCACTCAATCTTACCAAAATGGAAAGTAGGCCTTCTTTCGGATGAATAGAGAAGAGACCAGTGGAATCCCGCAATGTATATACAATCTCTGACGAATTTCCTAACGCCGTCACTTTGATTAAATTCTCCTGTTCTCCGGTATGCTCTTCGATAGTTGTGGTATATGTTTTTTGCGACATATGAAGTGCACTTTTCTGAAAATAGGTATAATGTAAGTCTTATTTTATAAGGAACTTGTAACCTTTTCTTCGTTGAATGTGATAACATGTTCTGTGTATTGTTCACCGTTTCTGATTATAGCTAACAAATCAAATGGAAATTCAACTTCACAATCGTCTGAGAATAATTATTTGTTTTATTGATATTTAAAATACTAACATACCACAAGGTACAGTCTCCAGAATGACACTATCTCCTTCATAACTCGCTAGAATTCTCGGAGAATATTTACCGTATACCTCAACTTGGCTACCAGCTGGTATTTCAGCCGACACCTTCACAATCGCCGTTTCTGTCAATTCAAAGGCGTTTCTTAATAGCAAACTGGGAGGATCGAGAAATGTTGGGAAACCAGAAGAAACTCCAGATTTATAAACCGCCAAGTCAGCCTCTTGGACTTTCCCGGAAACCACACCCAGCGCCTGAATTTTCATTCGATTCACACCATTTTCGAACGCGTTTTTATTGACGAGAACAAAGTTTATCGGCTGATCCGAATCAATGATCGATGTGTTGACCGCTAGGGCGGCTGGATTGCCTTCGATTTGAATCTGCACTGATTCACCGAGGTTCTGGAAATTTATTAGAGCATGTAATGCATTTTTTGTTCTTCATGTTTCATATGAATACACATCCAAGTCTAGTCAAAAAATAGACCCAAAAAACCCTGAATGAAAAAATACGCATGCTGTCTCACTACATCTGTCATCTCTCCTTATCATTTCAATTACATAACCTGGTCATTAATCAACTTAAGAACACCGTTCAAATTGGGTCATTAAAAGTTATCCTTCCCTAATTAAGAAAAATGAGTAAATTTCTGAAAAATGTACCTGCAGTGCGCGAATTGATAATTCCATAAATATCAAATCGCCTTCCTCTGCATTTTTCGGAACTTCAATTCTATTCGATCCAATATCCAGAAACTGTGCTGAAATTGGGAGTATTATCAAAATTTTCCCTAAGAAATAAAACCAGCTAACCGTTAGCAATAGAGGGTAGAAATAGTAGAAAAAGTTGAAAAGTTTGCATTTGTTTTTTAGGAATAGAATGAAAAAAACGGAATGTGGTAGGCAAAAACAACTACTAGGGAGAAGATGAAAAAAAAAGGGTTGATGCGCGAAAAATCATTTGAAATAGGTCATCAGATACTAGCTAATCGAGTAGTCGGTATTGAATAAAAACAACTAACCGATGCATTTTCGGAACGAGAATGTCGAAAAATATCGGGGAAGAAAATGCTGCAATTCTCTGAAACAACTTTGGTTAAATTTTTTCCATATTCCACGACTCTTGTCGAAAACATTTTTTGACTTCTATTTGTGTACCTTTCTCTTGATGTTTAGTCATTTTAAGCACACAAAAAAGCCATCGTTATCAGAGTTTTTTTTCTGGAATTTTTTTCTGGATCACATGAACTGATACCGAAACATTGTGGCTTTATCAGCATTTTTTGTCTGTAATTTCTGCAAACAATAGATAATTACCGGAGCTGGCGTCTTGAAAAAAAGTCACATGTCGAGATAATTATTCTTAGGGCAAAAATAAAAAAATCGAAAAAAAAAACTGAAAATCAAGAATGATGACCAAAGTTCTCAACGAGTGTCAAGGCTCGCTTACTTGACAGATCAGTTCTTGTCAAGGAGTGGCTGTTTGGAAAGTTTAGAGAGTGTCAAGGAGTGGCTGCTTGACAACTTACCATACGCCAAACTTCTTCTCTTGTTAATAATATAGAAAAAGAGTTCATGAAACTGGCGTCAGCTACTTTTTTTGGGGATATTTAAAAAAACAATTTTCTATGGAGACTAAGCCGCGATTCCGCAGGCTGGAAGTTTATTTTTTTTTTCTTATTCAGTTTCATTGTTTTGAACTATAAGTTTCCTTTTTGAGATTATCTCGATTTTTTTTTTCTGTACATTGCTTTCTCCATTACCTATCATTCAAAAAAGTAGAGTTCTGTATAATTCTTGATCTCTGTGAATTTGATCAGAACACCTTCAAAGTGACAGGTTCCTGATTAATTACTGATACATGACATAATTGTCAAGAATATATCAAAAACTAATCAGTGGTTTCCGGCGAACAAATTATACACTTTTAGATAGTGAGAGGCGGAGTTAAATGACTGTCACATTTGTGAAAACTAAAAATAGAATAGCTGAAACCTTCTTTAAAAACGAAAATGATAAGTGAGAATTTATCGAAAGATGACTACCGAACTGAAATATCGCTTGGCCGTGGAATCCGACACTGATGCGATCGCCGATTTCCTATTCGCTTATTTTTACAAGGAAGAACCATGTACACAGGTGAGAAGGGCCACGTTAAGAGGTGCACGAGGTTGATGTAGGCTCATTTGGGATTTTCTTAAATTTTGCACACTGATAGACCTTTCTTTTCTGATTCACGTCCTGTATTTATTTTTCACCGGAGATTCTAGTTAATATTTTTTTAAGACTAGGAATTATTGAAAATCCTCTTCAAAATTAGCTGATCTCGCTGGAACCAGGATTCTCCAATTCGTAGCACCTAATGGGATAGTTTCAAATATATGTGTGTTTATTTTTGGGCATATAGGTTTCAATTGATGGACCAAACCCATTCGGAATTCCTTCTTCACACCCAAATATTACAGGCGATGAGAATCCCACTCGAAGAGGTTATAGATCTTTATCGTGATATTGTTATTCGATGTCTGAAGTTCCCATTCTCCACCCTCGTCACCACTGAAACCGGGGACATTGCGGCTGTTCTTTTGGTGTCCGTCTGGAATAGACATGATAGTTTGGAAGATAACGATTACGAAGGAGCACAATCCAGTGAAGAAATCACGGCGTTTAGTGAGTCACAACGATTGTTGTACAATATATATTAGAATCAAACATTTCAGTCAAACTTCTGAACGATATTCATTCGGATTTTTGGTCATTGGCTCCATCTAACATTGACGCTGTGCTCCATAGAGAAGTCTCAAGTGTGGCTCCACTTTTTCAACGAAAAGGTATTGCTACTCGACTTCTCACAGAGAATATGAACCAAGAGAAATTGGGAAGCTACAAAATCGGTGGTGTCATTTCGGAAACATCATCCTACTGTAATCAATGCCTTCTCGAGAAACACGGTTTCAAGCCATTAAAGAAGATCGCATACTCAAGCGTTGTGGATTCACAAGGTCATCCGATTCTCAAAACAACAGATGGTTCTCAAGCGATTGTGTTGAACTATAAACCAATTTCCGAATTCGAAATCTGCCATTAACCCATGATTCTTATTGTGATAATAAATTAGTTCCTTCTTAAAATACATGTAAACTACAAAAAACACGGAAATAATTTTATCAATTACAAATGTATAAAATCAAAACAGCTATTGATTCTTCGTCTTTTTTTTCGAAATGGCTACTGAATTGAATTATCGTCTGGCTGTAGAATCAGATTCTGAAGCTATTCTCGAGTTCTTATCTATTTATTTCGTTAAAGACGAACCATGTTTACGAGTGAGTTTTATATTCTTCTCTCAACTACGTGTCAATCAGTAATTCGAGAAAATACACAGAGCAAAAAAATGAACTTTGAGTTGTTATCAAAAAATCAGTTTTAGTCGTGGATACTGATTATTTTAGAAGAATTAGAAAAATATCGATATTTACTACACTTCAGAGAACTTTCAAATATCTCCGACCACTAAAAACTATTTTGAGTTTCATATATAAAATTCCAGGCACTTCAACTTGAGCTAAATGAGACAAGGGAAATTCTTCAAACTATCATTTCACGGTGCTTGAAAACGCCATTTTCTACAGTAGTAACTGCTAGTGACAGTGAGATAGTAGCTGTTCTTCTGAACTCCGTCTGGAACAAATCGGATAATTTAGAAGACGTCGATTTCGAAAATAGTGAATCTAGTGAGAAATTGAAAATATTCTGTAAGCCTACCCCTGCTCTCATTCTGAGTCTAGATCATACATTTTTTAAGGCAACTTATTAAACAAAGCACATTCCATGTTCTGGCCATTGAATCCCACGAACATCGAAGCAGTGCTCCACAGAGAAGTCTCGAGCGTCGCCACTCATTTTCAAAGGAAAGGTATCGCTACTCGGCTGTTAACAGAGAACCTTAACAGTGAGCAACTCAAAACTTATCAAATCGGCGGTATCGTTTCGGAAACAACATCCCATGCAAATCAACAACTTCTAGCCAAACATGGTTTCCAAAAACTGGCAGAGTTTCCATATGAAGAATGCGTAGATTCGAAAGGGAACAAAGTTATCAAAACCGACGACGGTTCGACTGGAGTTCGATTAAATTTTAAGCCAATTCCCTAACATTATTAAATCCAAAATAAATCGTATATGTCATCATGTTCTCTTTAAAACATATCTCTTAGAAAAGTGTGTGTTATGAACTCCAATCCGTCTGATCATTGAAAATAATGATGATAAAAAGTTTTTTGGGCCCAACTGATAAGCGGTAATGTAAACAAATCAAAATGGCTATAATCGAAAACTTTTTTAAAGGTTTGATGTGAATCGATACTTGCAAACAATCTGAAAGTTATCAGAAGAGTGTTGTAAAAGAAGGAGTCAACAATTTCAAATGTACAAAATGAATCCTACAAAATATACTTCTGTCTAAAGATTCAGTAAAATTCGGGTATACAGGAAATACAAGGGTTCCAGAATATTAAAATGATTCCAAAAAATTCAATTTACAATAGAAGGAGTCAAAAATAATATCATGATGAAGTCAAGGCATCAAAATGGAACCCATATCCGAAAATTGGGATTGAATGAATATTTTTGGACAAAAGAAAGATCTGGTCAATAATAGCTCACCGCAAAGGTTTGGTGATATTCAGAAATACCTTGGAATATGATAAAGCAGCTCGAGAAAGTATCCTGAAACCTCCTGAGCATTTGTTATTGAACCATGATCCGATCTTGGAACTTTCACGGTTCTTCGGGACCACCTGGACATATGCAAAATATTTTGAAACTCAGTAATCAAAACTATAATTTTTTCAAAGTATTTCTTTTGATTTCAACATGATATTATTACCAGAACCCATGGTAATTTTTAAAGGTCCGATTTTGTTTCAGAGTTATGTCAGTATGTGTACAACTTTTTATGATCAGTTCACTTTTCTAAAAATAAAACTACGTTTTTTATTATCATTAAAAATTCCACGTGACAGAGTTGTTTGTTTCTCCTCAAAAAATTCTGACATGGTTGTTTGACCTCGACGAAAATCAACATGAAAAACTTATCAGCTGTAATCGGCAATTCCTAGAAAGTGAAGCTGAACATTGTTATCAGAAAACGTTTGGGTACACATGCACCGATTGAGGGAAAACCTATTCAAAAAAAAAATCACGAAAAAGGACAAAGTATCTCGTTCCAAATTGTGCTTCAACTTTCAAAAATTCTCTGTGATAAGGAAGGTGGCGTGACCCGAAGTCATTGCTTATTTAAAGTCATTGAGTCGATTCAAAACTGATAAAAATAACTGTGAAGACCGAAAACTTGTTCTGTGTTTTTTGTTTATTGTTGTTTTTGTTTTCTTTTTGTTCTCTACAAAAGGGTTATTGTCTTCTATGCTTTACTTTCTTTTTCATTTTCAGACTAATCGTTACAACATGCAACTTAAGAAGTTCAACTACCGTACAGCTGTTCCAGAAGACGCTGAAGCTATCATCGAATATTTGAAAGGATCGTTCTGCAAAGACGAGCCTGTCACCAAGGTGAGAAAATAATAATCATTTGATCAAATATAGTAATAATTTTACAGACCTTGAAAATGACATGGGACGAGATTCGTGAGATTTACACAAACATCACACTAAGATGCTTAGAGTACCCATTCTCCACTATCGTCACTACAGGTTTGTCGTTTTCTCCGTGTTTGTGAGCCATCACGTAGAACTTGGATATTCATGAGAACAAAAACATTTTATAGAGCCCTATAGAGCCCAAACAGCTTTATAACTGAAAATTGGTTAGTAGCCCGCAGGCGATTCACACAAAAGCACAACCCTCTTTTTCTGGAACCCTATAACTCGCAGTCTTGCTTCTGAGCTCCAGCCCAAATTTATTGATTTTTCTTGAACCTTCTGGTCGCTCTCCACATAAATATCTCAAAAACAGTTCTCTTGTTTGAACCCGGAACTTTTGAAATTCAAATGTTTGCGCTATTCAAAATTAATCCAAACGAAAGTGAATTATCAATGTTTTTTTGAACTCCCCTGATAAGGACGTTGAAAAATTCAGAAATACTCTCTCCTATGTGTGCTTATTTGTGCATGGGTATGATCTGTTGAGAAATAACAAAACTCGGAGTGAAGGAATTGAGGATACACGTTGAACCTCCCTTATGAGTTTTTGCGCTTCATTTGCTTGCTAGAAAGTCTATTCACAATATTTACATAAATAATAGCCACGTAAGAAAACAAACAACTTTATCACTTTCAGTCTTTTTACCAAAAAATCATTCGGAAAAAAAGCGAATTATCATCATGATATTAGTTTATGAGAGCAACTGATAAAACTGTTATGCAAGGTTTCACGTCATTGTGAACAGTTTTTAAAAAAAACTTTAACTTGGCTGATTTGTTGATAACACTTTTCTGGTCATGCTAAAAAAATGTTTACCAACTATAGGAATACAATGAATTTTGCAGACTCTGGCGAAGTTGCCGCCGTTCTGCTCAACTCGGTCTCCCGTCGAACGGATCTATTCAACAAAATGGACTTTGACGAGTCGAACAATAACATGCGCGAAGAAATCGAGCTTTTCGAGCGAATGGTCAAAAAATGCCATGCCAAATTCTGGGAGACCTACGCATCGCGCAACATTGACGCGGTTCTCCATCGCGAGGTGTCAAGTGTCGCGAAACGATTCCAACGCAACGGAATCGCGACGCGAATGTTGAAAATGAATATGGATCCGGAGAAGTTGGACGAGTATATGATAGGGGGAGTCGTCTCGGAGACAACTTCTTTCGCCAATCAAACACTTCTTGCCAAGCAAGGATTCAAGGCTCTTCACGAGATGCCATATTCGTCACTCATCGATTCGCAGGGGAATCACATCTTGAAATTCACCGATGGAGCCAAAGGCCTTCGTTTAAATTTCAAATCACTCGAGCAAATCTAAGTGTGTTTATTTCTGTACATTTGTGTATAAATAATAAATGACTGTGAGAATTATGTATTGAAATATGTGATGTAGTTATTGTTTCAAATTTTTAAACGAATACCTTCTTGAGGACCTTAGTGTGCGATTTTCAGCTTTCTTTGAACTACAGTAATCCTTTTCTTCGATTCTCTGCAAGTTTCCCAAATAGTAATACAAAAATTCAATTGGTACACTGCATCCAAAAACTCAAACACAATTCAAATATTTCAAAACATTTTATTCCACAAAAAAACACAAAATCGAAAGATAAAAAAGAGGTGATCCGTTCTCACAAAAATTATAAAAATACAAAAGAAAAAGAAATTTAGGGTCTCCAAAAATTTAGTCAAAAATTTCTTCGAGTATGCAAAAACTCGTAATTGGGGTGAAGTGACAAATCAAAACAAAATACAATTGGTCAAATAAAGAGAGTCTTGTTAGATATTAAGAAATGCATTAGTTAAGGAAAATTGAATGTTATAAAAATGTCCCAATTAGTAGTATTCAGGTAAAAGATGAACGAATGGAAAAAATAAAAACCCGTAGGTTATCGCAAAAACTGAGATGGTAATTTTTTTTTTTGAATAATTTTGATTGATGCCAAGAAAGCGCACCTTTTCTACGTCTTCTCAAAATCTCAGTAAAGGCAAAAATATACAAAATACATGGTGATGATGATTTTCAAAGGCACACACGCTCACACCATTTAATGAAAACATAAGAAGCAACTTCAGCCAGCCAATGGATCGATAATCTATTGTTGGTAGAGAAGGTACTTCTTGAGGCTTGGCGGAATGGAGAGCGAATCGACTTGCTCGGCAGCAACGGAGCCCAATTGAATACGCACTCGTCGACGACACATTTCGGACAACGAAAGCGGTTCAGCTGAAAATTACAACACTTTTATTTTGGATAAGGGGAGGGGTCAGTGGAGGGTGAAAGCTTGTTCATAGTTATTTTTTCAATTTCAGTTGGTGAATTTTTTCTGATCATTCCTCAATTTTCAATACAACTTCAAAGGGTGCAGGTGAGCTAATGTTGTTGCAGTGAAACTAAAAATCATTCACGTGCATAAATATTGGTGCATAATCATGACAATCGAATATTGTGTGAATACGAATTTTACTTTCATGCTGTGATATTATTTTGGTGAAATTCTGTGAGCTTGGATCATTTTTTTGATTACTAAAAGACATGAGCAATTTTTGAGAGTAAATTTCTTGCTAATGAACCTAGGTGCTATAAAACCCAAACACGAATTTCTATAGTAAACCGAAAACTACTACCAAAACCACACATGACACTCAAAGCTAAAGCATAAGCAACAAATCCTGCTTTTTCGACTTTTCATCATCTTCACCATTTTTCACAACTAAAAGAATCTCCTCTTTCTCCTCGAGAGGTCTAAACAACTCATCCCGTCTTTGTTTTTTTAACGACGACAAAGGCGGTGCCGGGATGTAGGAGACTTCTTTAGGCTCTTTATCGAACTGTTGCCACTCAGGCGGTGGTTCAAATAGCGAGTAACTCGATGATGAACTCGATCCGCCACCACCCAAGTCGTAAAAAGAGAAAATTTTGGCAAGGTCCGATATCGGAGAAAAACTCTCCTCATCCCGTTTTACACGCCGATTATTATAAATTGGTGAATGAAAAAGTTGTGGGGGCTCTTTTTTTGTGGTGATGGATCGTTGACGCTGTGTGCGCGGTGGCGATGAAAAAGATCTAGAGTGTGTTGGTGCTGAACGTGCAACTAATGGTGAAGAGTGCGGTGATGGAATAGGATCAAACGAAATCAATAAATCCTCACGTTCAAGTGATCCCAAATATCGCATACTGATCTCACAATGTCCCCAGACGGCGGCCACTATAGGATAAAGAGTTTTCCCTTTGAGATTGCGGAAAGCGACGCCAAGGAATTCATCGTCAGTTGCAAATGCCATATATCCTTCATCCATGTCCAGCATACAATAGAACTGAAAAAAAGGAAATTTTTTTCAAATTTCATTTTGCATTATTCTTGTTTAGCTTCCATAATAGAATCTTCTTCAAAAAATGGACTGAATGCCATAAGAATTACCTTATCTGGTACATGATACATATCTCGAACATTAGATGGATATCTCCATGTCATTGTGTGTTTTGAATCGTGATGGCATTCTCGGCGAGCTGAAAGTTTAATGAATAAATTTAGAAGAAATTTGACAACTAATAGAAAGAACGACGGTTTATTCTATTGAAAAAAAAACTTACTAATATCCCAACCATAACTCTCATTAGTGGTTCCGATCAGTGCCGTATATCCAACAGCATGAAGAGGGGCGTTTTTGGTAGCCACACCAACCACCGCATGAGTTCCTCGTTGTCTTTCAGGCCACTCAATTTGCCAAACGTGGAAGCCTCGACTGTAGCCAATCTGAATATGAAATAGATTTGATACAAGCTCTTCGAACTCTCGTCTCATTTTTTTTTCAATATCTGATCGAGAACGACACTTGTTGTTTATGTCATTTTTCAAATCAGGTTAGTATACACGTCATGATTTTTTTCTATTTCAGGATGAGAAAAAAATAAAAAGACCAACAAATTTCGAAATTATCAAAAAATTATATGTTTTTCGTTAATTTCAAATTTTAACCCCAAAATGCTAACCTTTCCACGTATACAATCTGTGCTTTGTGCAACCGGGTGCCGATGAAATGTGAATTTATCCTCCTCCTTAACAAATATGTTCAAACTGCGATCTTCTGGATTCCATGAATGCATTTCTTGTAGATGTTGATCGGGCGTAATTTCCCGCATAAGTCGGTCAAATCGTTCGGGTCTTAGTAAATCGTCCATTCCGCTCAACTGCAAAAAAATAAAATTAATATTATGAAAGTTTGTTGGATAGTAGTGTCGAATAACGCACTTTTTATCATAGACAAAAATAAAATACATCTTTTCAAAATGAAAGAAAACTTTGAACATAGGACAGCGATTTATTTTTAGGATTATGGAGGGGGTGGGGCACGTAGTTTTTAAGGGGGGCCTACTGGCCATACTCTCAACTTACCACAGCACTCGGATGAGCTGGCGACAATGTTCTCATCGCCTGTTGCGCAGCTCCCGATCTTCCACCCTTCCGCTCTCGATGTGTAGAACCTGATGCACCACCCGATGCTCTGGCAACCGTAGTGGACGAATTTCCACTACCCGAACCGTTTGTCGCTTGCGCGCCAGTTCGAGTTGTCAACGGACACGTCGACGTTGAACCACTAGACGAACATGCTTCCGATGTGGGCGACACTGAAAAAAGTTATAGTTTATATGAGAACTTATGGTCAATTTTATAATGATGGTGGTGGGTGGGAGAAGATTATCTATTATCTGGTAAGTAGTCAAGTGGACGAGTAAATAGAAAGTGCTTCGCACTTTTTCATAGTGACTCGATAGGAATAGGTATGGTTCGAAAAACTAGTACGGTTTTCAGATGACTCATCAACATCACAGTAGTCGAATTCGGCTTGGTTATATAATTTTGTTTACAAAATACTTCAAATGTTTTTTAGTCAGGGAAAAATATTGATGAATCTAGTTGAAAATATTTCTGAATTCAACTATGTCAATTTTGAATTTTCAAATTAAAAAATATTTCACACAATTCTCGACCACAAAAAAACCAGAACCAAGGTCACACACCAACTTTCCATTTTGTACTAGATCGCATTCACTTTCTACCCGCCCGCCCGCCTTGCACTCGCCAAAAATTTTCGAAATTCAATCGGTGTTTGTCAGCTTTTTGCATTTTGCCACACAGAAAAAACAGTGTCCGGTCAATGCACAGTGTGAGCGCGCGAGCCGGAAAAACAAACATTTGTTTTTGCTTTCCGTACATACTAGATTTTTGGCTGCTCTCTTTGCCAATGGCAACAATATAATCGATTTATATATTGATATCACTAGTGTTATGTTTGAACAATGAGGACAAAAAACAACGAATTTCGCTATTGGTAATATTAAAAGCGGTAGTGATATTGTGTGGTATTTTTACAAAACAATAGATACCATGTAATCATTTTTCGTATTATTACAACCACGAAAAAGGCCGTGGAACCTCAAGAACATTGCAGTGTAATAGAGAGAAGTCAAGACTATCAGGTCATCGTTCGCGAGGTTTTCGAGAGAAGAATATTAGAAATACTTAGAGAATCTATGCTTAAATTTCTACACCGTAAATTTTTTAGATTGTCTTAAGAAAGTGACAAAGTCTCACAAGATCCAGAAAAACTGAAACAACAACACATACAATGCAGAATTTTTCAGAAATAACATGTCAAGTGGATAACACTTTGAACTACAGAGACAGATTTTTAGAGAAAAGTAACAAACCAGAGTTCGAAAACTGCTGAATTAGTTGAGCATACACGTTGTGCATAAATTGATGATCATTCGTCGCATTTGATGCAGCATACTGCAGAACATGAAAAAATTGCTCGTTGCTAAACAAAGTGTGAAAATCCTGTGGAAACCGCGCCAATAACTCGGGGGAAATTTGCACTAGTGGTGCGCTTTGACGATGCGCTAAAGTGACCGGAGTGTAGGGTGGTGTCGAGCTCCGTCTAACTCTTTTGAACTCGTCCATCGTTGCCGTGCGACTAGGGCGCAACCGTTTCAGCCGTTTCGAAATTTCATTCTCCATGGTGTTTCCAAGCAGCAAAAAATAGAAAATAGCAGCAAGCGAATCGAAAAGAAGGGGAAAAGAAAACGAGGAGAAAAAAGAAGAAAGTGAATGCGTCGGCGCGCGCGGGCGATCGACCAGTGCGCGGAAACGCAGACACAAAAATACACAAGAAAATCCGGAACAATCGAGTCCGTCTACTGTCCACTCTCTGACTAGCCACCACCAATAATTCAAAAAGGGGTTGTCTTATCTATTATGTTTTTTCTCGCGCCTCATAAATATTTACCTTATTTGAACTTGTAAACAATAATATTGTTTTTCTATATTATACTACTATACAGATTTTTTCCCTATTCAAAGTGATGAAATTTTTTCTCCAAGCTTTTTTCGGAAGAACGATAAAAAATTTTGAGAAAAATAAATAAACGCTTTTCCGCCAAATATATACAGTTTTCTATTGTATATAGAAAAAAAGAGGAGTTCATTCCGATAGTGTCAAACTATTGCAGAGATTTATGTGCTGAATAATTCCGAACGGTCGTAGATCTGCCGATTCAAACAAAGCTTAGTGTCTGAAGATAACATCTAATACGGAAAATCTGTCAATATTTATGGCGAAAAATTGCGAAAATGGCGAAAAATTAGGGAAAAACTAAATTCGCCCATTGGTGTTTTCAAAATTTTGTTTGTACTCTGCAAAGCTCGAGAATTTTCGCGAGAATATGGAGTTGGCTTAGTACTAAAATCCTACTCCCAATAAATTTTTTATTAGACCTGCTGGTATTCGCTCTGAAAGTTTCTGTTTCCTATATGTAAAGGAGGACTGCGAGATAATTTCATGTTTCCTTCACTCTAAAGTTTATGTTCACCTTATATATGTCCCGTCGAGCGAAAAAATCAAAAAAAAATTTCGCACAGGAAGGCCAAACAGGTCCAGAAAGGATGTTTTGCTTGCGTTGCTTAATGTGGCATGTGTGCTCTATTGAACACGCGGGAAAGTGGAAAATTCATTTTATATTTTTTTACTCTGACTGAAAAAATGCGCGTCAACTTTGATGTTTGTGTGCATTTTTTAACAGACGCGCGACGATATTTTGCAGACCGCTGTTTCCAAGTATTTCGCAGTCCACCTTTAACAGGCAAATTTTCTTATTTACTCTTTGAATCAAGGTAGGAAATTGCCGAATGTCACTGTTTATGATTGAAAAATCTATATTCTAACCATACCACGATCAGAACTACAAAACTTGAATCTTTCTCAATTCAGCGTGAATTTCAGCAAAGATTTCTAGCATGAGTACTTTGTGGAACATTAGATGATGACCGTGCTGTGGTTTTTGATATTGAATTGACAAGAATATTTTCATCACTTCACTTTTTTTTTGTTGGATATTTCGCTTGTTTAGCAGTATCCGCAACTTTTTACGATCTCAGATTGTAAAAAGAGATAATCTCTCATAGCACCAAACCAAAGCCACAACATCTAATACCTGATCTTTCACTTTCCGACGAATACTCGCTCGAAAAACTATCATCCGGTGATGAACTCGACATCATGTCCTCGTCGTCGACATCCATTGATCCTTCGGTGGGACGGTCGACTGTAGAGTGCCGCTCCATATCGACATCAGATCTTCTTCCGCGTGTGATCATATTTATAAGGATATATGGGTAGTTACTAAAAGAACAACACTACAGTAAAAATAAGCGATACGGTACGACAATAAAAGAAGATCAATATAATAAGAAAGGATTGGTTGTTTTTCGTAAAAAAAAAAAAAAAACACTGACCGCCCTTAAAATGCACTTCGAGGTTGAAAAAAAGAATAACAACTCTACTTTTTTCAAAAATGCTAAAGCCGGCTCGTGAAGTGTATTTTTCATGTAAAACGTTTTCCATAGGTCAAATGTTTTCTCTGAAAATGTCATGAGCCGAGCAGCTAAAACGAAGTGATATGTTCGTGTACGAAAAAAGAAACAGTATATACAACACTCAAAACTAAAGAGCATCGAGTTCTTTATCACTCCTCGGACAAAAAATGCCAATCGATAAAAGCCGCGAAAAAAAAGAACTAAAAAGTATACTTTTCTGATCACATCATGTGATACAAAGTATGTTGGCGAAAAGAATAACAACAATTGAGTACGTAGTGGCTTGGGTCTGGGAAATAAACGATCAAAAGGTATATAATGATGAAAAATCGATTTTGGCACATATTAATAGCGTTGTATTAATATTGGTTGTGATGCAACAACACATGTGAGAATGAATGAATGGGGAGAAAACACAAGAAGACAAAAAGATATGAATGAGCGGAGCGAAGAACTGTAAAAAGTAACTTATGTCTCGCTAACCTTTCTAAAGGCTAACATGGCATGGGAACATATCTATAGGTGGATCAAGAATGAGCATCGTTCTCAAGACACCCTATGTTATCGATTGTGTCTCTGACGACATGCACTTTGAAACAATGGTACTTTGAAAGGAAATTGGATTTTTTTTTTGAGAAAATTTCAATTCTGGCGCGGTGAAAAATATCTGATCTTAGTCTTGAACAATTCTGAAAGTTGCACTGTTTTCAAATGTAAAATTTTAGATGAAAATTTTACTTTCAAAAACCGAAAGGAAGAGACAAAACAATTTTTATAGAATTCGGATTATCAGCCTGAACTCAACTTTCTGAAAAAAACACTATTTTTGGAAAATGATAAAAATTATCGAGGTTTAGAAAAAAAACTTTGGTTGAAATGTGAAACGCCCAGAGGTTCGGATAGCAAATTTGGAAAAAATGGGAAGCTCTCAATATTTTTTGCTCGTGATAATATAAACAATTTGCTGAGCACAAATTGTGTGAAACACCGATATAGAACCAAATTTCAAGTCAACAAAACGTTCTAAATAAAATCTTACGCAACACACATACACACACACACACAGATGTAAAAACTTTCTGGGGGCAAAAAAAGCCATCTCCTGCATGCCTGCCTGCCGTCGACCTCTCGGAGACACCATCAGATCATACTAAACTGTGAGACATAGAACCAAGAGGAAACCAGTTTTCGTGCGCACCCAACGCGCGCGCTCTCCCCTCCCTTTAATGTTTAAATAGACATACATACACACATACTAAATATAAATCGAAAAGGAGTAAAAGTTGGTTGGCCTTACACACTTTTTTTTTTGAATAGAGATTCTGCGCGGGCGCGAGGAGCGCGCAACTATTTAACCTTACAACAACTATTTCGGGTTCAAACTGGCTTTCTGTCGAGGATTCTGTTGAGATCTCAAAACTTGTTCGCACATGATAAGCTAAGGGTGTCAATTGATTTCTCGCGGGATAGAGGATACTTTTTCGTGTTATCAGAGTACGTGTTTTTCATGTGTATCAGTGACACATTTAGCACGTAATGGATTGTACAAATCTGAAAACAGAATTTAAAAAATTTCTTGGTGAATATATGGCCCATCTGTTACATAGTTCAAAGATTTGGAAGTTCTGTGCAAGAACCATTTTTGAAAAATAAAACGATAAAATAAACATTTTAATTATTTTTTGTTGATAATGGATAGAATTTCACAAAAACTGCACACCGGACAGGAGTAACCAAGTTTGTGAATGAATATGAGGGAATACGTTAAAAAAGACTCGAACTCAGCAAAAAACATTTTTACGAATAAGAGAATTCACATAATAATCTAAATTTCAGAGACGGAATTCGATAGAAATAGTGATGAGAACAGCTGAATTCGATATGCGAAATATCTGGAGAGTGTGTCAGAGTTAGGATTCATAAAAACTATAACGAGAAAGTTGAAAGAGCCGGAAATTAAAAAAATTCGAATTTGAGAGCTTACAGTTCGAATTTCAATAAAATTTTCATATTCAATACAAGCTTGGATCAGATTCTCATGAAAACGTGACAGATGAGCAACTGAAAAAATAATAACAAACAACTCGACAAGTTGTGGAAAGTGAAAGAAGTTGTAACTACTACAACTACTAATAATAATGACTAGCTAAGCTAGGAAAATAGTAGTATAAGATCATATCGAATGAAAACAACTTTGGGCAACAAAAACATACACACATCCAAGAAGACGAAAAATAAGTGAAGAAGGAGAAGAAAACAATTTTTCTTCTTCTTCTTCCCTTTTTTGTTGGCGTATGTTGCCTTGATAAGCATTTGGCTAGTTTTTTTCATATCAGTATTTTCACGTGTTTTAGATTGAATATGATTTGGAAGATGATAATCTGCGATCAATTAGCCACGAGATGGGTGGAAAAAATCAATCGATTTTCCAACACTCGCTTCGAGTATAGTTCAAGCTGCGATAACAATGAGGATAACCAGAATACTTCTACACCTTTTCTCAAATCTGACATTAAAAAAAAATTGGAGATGAAGACTAGCAGAAGATCTTGGATTTCGATCAGAGAAAACTCATGTTAGCTGGAGACATAGACGAGAATACTTCTCAGACGAAGCTGTGAACGATCTTAAGTAGAAATACAAGTATTACAGAAAAACGTATGTCTGAGCCATACATTGGCAAGTAGCGGCGGTGGGCTTCAAATCAAACAACCTGCAGAAACTTTAACCTCTAGCCTATTTTTTCAAAAACTCTATCAAAAAACTGAATTTAAAAAGTGGGTGCAGATACTAATAGATTTTGGTTTTTTTGCCATATTTCTTTTAGAATAAGATAAACCGAAAAATTATATCTTCAGGTAATCTCTGTCGGAGATCGTAATAGAAAGTGGTTTTCGATCGTTGAACTTCGTTTTTTTGAGAAAAAAAAATGTTGCGTTTCTATTGAAACAAAAATATTGGAATTTTTTTCATGAACTTGGTAGATGTTTGCGAATGATCAAGAAAAAGTGAGATTTTTTCTATTTATTTTACGGTTCCGAAAGTTTATTCAGCTTTGTTGATTTTTTTTTCGCTCGAATGCAAAAAGAAAAAGTCTAAATTACAATATTTTACAACAAAAAACGGATGAAAACCGACCTTTAAACATTTGTCTTTCTTCTTTTCTTTCGAAGACGACAAGAAATTCTTTCAAAACGACCCAACAACAACAACAAATTGAAAAATCAAATAAAAAATGGGTTGTGGTGGCAGAATCAATACAATGACAATGAAAACATTATGGCAATAACAAATCGAAACACTTCTTTTGTCAAAAAACAGAGAAAATTGTTTTATCGAAAAAAATAAAAGTAAAAAACGACTGTTACCGTACCACAAATTCAAAGGGGCATACACAACTTTCAAAAATTATATATATTTTTGTGAGTCTAAAATTTTAGTTTCTTTTTTGAAAAAATGTGACATAATATTATGGCAATTCAACCACTCGGAAAAAGCGAGTGAAAGAGAGAAAAAAGAGGAAGATAAAATCGAAAATGGAAGAAGAAGCTTGCATAAGAAGGAAAAAAGGAAAGTGGCATTTTTTTTCTCTTCTCTTTCACCTTTTAAATAGCAAAAAACAACGACTAACCTTGAAATGCATCATGATTTGACACCATTGATTGTCGAGCTCCCATCATAGAAGAACTTACAGCAATTGGTGCGCGCTGCAATAATTTTTTTTACTTTTAAAAAAATTACAGTTTTCAAATCGATTTCTTGTTTCAAAAATATAGGGAGAAACATTTTGTTAAAGTGAGTAAATAGAGACATGTCGGTGAGAAAATCTGAAAATTGATTTTCAACTTCATAACCTTCATTATCATATGAAAGTTATGAAGAACGATTTGATAAGAAAGTTCGGGGTGACAACATTTTTTTCTTCATTTTTTTTTGTGCCGTTTCTGCCTTGTTTTTAGAGGGTAAAAGTGATTCATTTTGTTCATTGTCTTCGATAAAATGGGCATTCTCATGAATATTCGATTTTGGTTAGGTTAGAGAAATCCGCATTTCATTGTGAATGTAGAAAAAAAACGCGCCAAAAATAACATAGGTAAATTAGGTAAGAAGCCATTAACGGTGATCTAGGCCAAATATTTTCGAACTCCGTTAACATCATTAATTCACTATGATATATGATAAAAGCTAAGTTCGTATCAAGTTTGGACGAAACGTTAGAAATTAACCACCATATATCCACAATACCACATTGGGTCAGGGCTGAAAAAGAATAAAAGGAACTAGACAAACTAAATGCCGAAGTTATGTAGTTTGATGGGCCTCGTTTTTAACCTTATTTTTTTGTGAAAAAGTTATTCTATTGTCAATTTTAATTTTCTATTTCTATCTTTTTGATGTACAAGTTCCTGAATCTCTTATTTTTATTCACTATTTCGTCTGAGAGATCAAGAATTTATTGTTGTGATATTTAGAATCAGAAAATTAGAAATGAAAGTATAATTTTTTTAAACAAAATTGAGGGTGGATAATAAATAAATCATGATGATCAAGAGGTGTTTTCTCTATTTTCAATCTTGAGAACCCTAATTTTCGAAATTTCTGGCTATATCAATATTCTTGGTGCTACAGTACTCCATACAACCTGTTCTTCAATTTTTTTTTTGAAAATAATAGGTGAAGATTGTTTTGAGAAAAACAAAACATGCGCACTATAACAAAAAAAAACAACAAATCTTTCATGGTTCCCCTCCCCTCCAGAAAACATTTGAAAAATACAGGTGCAAGTGTGAACAACAACCAGATTTCGAAAAAAAGGTGCGCGCGCGTGAGCGCGGAAATCTGTATCATTGGCGTGTACAAAATGCACGTGAAACAGTGTGCTGAAGTGGGAGACGTCGACGGGAAAATAAACATTGTTTGACATTTGAACGTTGGCAGGAAGGTTGCGCTCTATTTGACTTCTCGACAACTTTTTTGTCTTTCGAAAAAAAGGAAGCCGAACAATGAAAAATGGGTTTCGAAAGTGTGTTTACTGTAGGCAACAAAATGTAGTATTAATGACCAAAAAAAAATGAAAAAAAAAATATTTTTTCAAACAAAAACTATTGTAAGGTTGTAATAGTTGGGCTGGGTTTGATGGTAGATGAAAAAGAAATAGAAGAAGCAAGGCCAATTTGGGTAATACACAGTATGTTCATCTTTCTGTGAATGGCATTCGGTCGCTACTTGAAAGTGAAAACAGGAAAAAAAAACAACACCATCAGGCGGGATACTACATTTTTTAAGGGTCAGATAATTTTTTGAAAGAGAACCTTTAGAAAGAGAAGCCACAAGTCAATCAAAAAAAAAATTCCAATAATTATCAATTTTTTTTTGAAACGTGCACACATTTAATTTGATAATAAACACACTTCGGATGGAAACAGAAGTTTATCAGATAATTCTAGACGGACTACGCGTTGTTCTTTATTTTCAGCACGATGATTGATAGCAAAATTCTACAAAAAACAACGTCTAAGATATAAAATGTGGATTTTTGAACAGGAAATTGACAACAATTTCCGTTCTCAAACACAATTTCAAAAAATGATTTGTCCTTGGCAAAAAAAAATTTCGATATCATATATATTATCATCTCCATCATCATCATGTGATTTTTTTCTTAAAATGGGCGGGGCTTTCCGGGTTCACAAATGTTGCGATTCTGAGAAAACAAAACCCTTAAAAGCCCTTTTTATTGTTACAAACAAAAATAGAAAAAATCCAGTGAAAAATAAAATAACAACACAATTGAATGACTTGTTTTTGTTTACTCGGAAAAAAATATTTGTGATTTTTTGCAGCGGCAATAGCATAAATATATAACAAGAAAAAAAATCAGAAGGAGAAGTGACCTTCATAACCAATTAAATTGTAAGGTTTCTTCTTTCTTGAAAATTGAGAAACTGGAATTTTTGAGTGTTTCAGACAATGGCAATTTTTTACGCTACCCTTTCTAACTTACCCTCACGACAGGAGAGGAAATTGTTGTGTTCATTGGAGATGGCCGGTCGAAGTCATCTGGTAGAAAAAATTACATTATTTTTCTTCAAGATACACTTGTACTTTACTGACTTGCAAATTGTTCAGGCTACCTTTTTTTGTCTATAAATGTACGATTTTTATCAGAGAGTTGATTATATTATATACAAAAATTGCAACCATGGGGTCCAATATTATTTTAAATATTTTTAATATGAACGGTGGGGTCTAGTAATATGTTAAATATTTTAAAAATAGACGGGGGGGGGGTCCAATAATATGTTCAAGATTTTTAAAGTAGATTCATTAATATTTTCAATATTTTAAAAATAAACGGAGCAGTCTAATAATATTTTAAATATTTTAAAAATAAACGGTGAGGTCTAATAATATTTTAAATATTTTAAAAATAGACGGTGGGGTTTTCGAACCCGTAGAATCCTATTATATTATACCAAATTCTGATCAGACCCAGCAACAAACTAGAAGCATTTCAAAAAATGACTCAGGTTCTATTTTAGTATGTATCCGTGAAAAATTCGAGGTTGTGTAACTAGAGTAAAACCAATTTTTTCTCACCTCTCCGATCATTTGAATCAGCCGAGTTGCCGCCGAAAACCCGGCCTCGTAACCACCACATTTTCCTCGGAATTCTGCAAAACAAAAAAAAGATTTAATACCAAAAAAAATTCGACACGTTGTCTCAGATAAGCGGATTAATGCCACAATTAACAAGTTCATCACAAAAAGAGATTCACTGTGGGAAAATGTGACGTCGGATTTTTGAATTTTCGGTTTTTTTTTGCGCCCCGCATTGAATTGAATACAATAATACATCTGGGTATATATACATAAACACATAAAAATGTTGTATTGTTATCTATTTTCAATTTTTACGCAAAAGTGACTGATAAAAAGGCACCTGATATTTTTTCATCGCTTTCAAAGGGAGCCTACTTGGCGCCAGAAATCTGAGAAATTTTGATAGTTTGAAAATCAAAAAATGTTGGGTCTAAAAAGTGTCAAACTAACACTAAGAAATTGTTGCTTTTCCCACGTGACAATCCAAAATCAATAGGTTTTGTGTGAAGTTTACTAAATCCCTGGGCACAAAAAATAAGAAGTGTAAAAAATAGAATTTACTCTAAAAAAAATTATTATTATTCTAATTATAAAACTGAATGATCAAAAATTGTCAGGTATTTTTCAGCACCAGGTGACTTTGAGGAAAGAGTGAAAAACAAGAGAGATACAGAGAAAGAGAAAAAAGAAAAATAATGGAATTTTTCTGTCGTCGAGCAAAGCAATACAACGACACGAAAATATATATGAATCGATTGGCGTGCGGAAGAAAATAAAGAAAAAAGAAGCGAAAAAACATGTGCTAGTTACACTCTTAAATATTTTCATGTCACACTTTTTGACAAATAAATAAACTGGAATGTTTTAGTCAGTCTCGAAGTAACCAACATTTTCATGGGGTTTTATTTACAACTTCAATATTTTTTCGTCACCTGCAAGGGTTTCTTGAAAATGAAAGTCAACTTTTTTCTTAAAATGATATTTTTTCAAAAACCAAAAACTTTGAATTCACAAAACGGCAAGAAATATGGGGCCCATTAAAAAAGTTCAACAAACCAGAAGAGTAGCTAAAACATATTAATTCATCGAGAAAAAAAGCAGTGAAAAGGCGCGAGAAAAAGAAATGAGCTCAAAACTCTGCGCAATTCACGAAGAAGCAAAAAACCCCAGTGTGCAAATAGTGGAGAGCTGCAGAGAAGCAGACATTCCCTGGATTTATGGATTTTTAGAGACTCTTTCTCTTCGTGTGTTCTCCTTTCACAAAGTAGAAAAGCAGGAAGAAACAAGTTGGTGTGCTGCTATTTTTTGCTTTTTCTCTGCAAAAAATCCCCCGGGAACGATTTTGTCGGGTAGTTTTCCATCCAATTTCGTATGATTTACAACTCGAGCCAAGTGAGTACTAGTGCAAAATGTGTCTGGGGAAAATGTTTTGAGTTTTGATGAAAACTCTGGCAATGCAACTACTGTAGTTCTCCGTGCACTTTGAAGAGACTCAGAGTACAAAAATAGTTCACGTTAGAGTTGCTGAAGAGAGTATGTGTTCTTGAGAGACGAAGAGTAAATTATTCAAGAGTCTTTTTTCTTGGAAAATTTGTTTTTTTTTTCAAATTCGGACTGAAAGTGAAAACTAGCTGGGGTAATTTAGCTACTTGAAAAAATAATTTGATTAAAATAAGAAAAAACTGATAAATTTTTTCTTAAAAATTTGGTTCTATCCTAGTATAGGGGTCCCAGAACAATATAAGGGTCCCAGAATAATATAAGGGTCCCAGAATAATATAGGGGTCCCAAATTAATATAAGGGTCCCAAAAAAAAAAAAAAGGACTCCTATATTATTCTGGGATAGAACCAAGAAATGAGTCATATAAATTATGATTCAATCAAAGAAAAATGTAAATCACTATCTATGCATAAGGTGGTCTTGTTCCTTTGAAGTCATGTTCCTTTAAACTCGTATATGATCAAACTCCAAAAGCCATCAAAAACCATCACACAACGCAAATATAGAATGAACCTTGGTGCCAAAACTTTCTTCAAAGCGTCACGCTCAACTTTGATTGACACAACAATCAACGTAAAAGCCAAAGGTGCAATCGAGATAAGAGGTTTCAATCTGAACAATGGTGGTCGCTGGGAGCATTATTCTGATTGTTGTTATGTTTTGTGACATTGTCGTTGGTTCTCAAATTGAAAATCAGAAGGTATGCTAACTTGGAGAAAGCAGTTTTCCTAATTCTGGCTGTTTAAAGCCAGACGAGATAAGAAATTTAGGTTCTATCCTAGTATAGGGGTCCCAAATTAATATAAGGGGTCCTTTGAATAGGGGCTATGGGCCATCATTTTTCTGATCACTTTTCTTTAAAATAAAATTTGAGGACCCCTTCTGGGACCCTTATATTATTCTGGGACCCCTATACTAGGATAGAACCAAAACTTCAAACTGACAAATATTTTCAGCGTCGCATTCTAGATAAAATAAACTTGACGGACCGGCCCAATGTTATCGCAAATCCGCCTACCTCAATACCCGACGATTACGATGACTATTACGAACACGCGGGAAAATATGGGGGCAGAATTATAAAAGAGATATTGGAGCCTAGCGACGGTAACCGACATGGCTATCCTGAAATTTTTGGAAATTCCTATTTCAGCTTGGGAATGTATGACAGAAACTACAGTGGAGGATAACTGTTTCGAATATGTGCTCAATATTTCGCGAACACTTAAGTCGGCGTATATGGTTATCCAGTGAGTGTTGTAGGGATAGTCGCTTATGCGATGTGCAAAGTAGAACAAATTACAAAAAAAAATACAAAAAATAACGTGCAAAGTGACAATATTTTTTGTAAGAAATTTGCCAATTTTCCATTGTGTTTATTTTTTTTGCACGTTTTTTGTAAATTTTTTGTAATTTTTTTGTAAAAACAATGGAAATTTCTTACAAAAAATATTGTCACTTTGCACGTTAATTTTTGTATTTTTTTTGTAATTNTAAATTTTTTGTAATTTTTTTGTAAAAACAATGGAAATTTCTTACAAAAAATATTGTCACTTTGCACGTTAATTTTTGTATTTTTTTTGTAATTTGTTGTACTTTGCACATCGCATTACAAGGGAACCACATGAAGGTGTCAACGGACTTTGGAATGAGATCTATACTATTCGATAGAGTTTTTCATGCTGATCAACATCCCGTATCTAACTTTTGCTGAGCTCCGCGCAGAAAGCTGGAAATCGAGCTCAAAGTTTGCTCTAAAAAAGTGAAATATCTGTTCAAATTTATATGTTTTCAGTAGAGTGGAAGTACTAAAGGGTTCTTTGACATGAAAGGAATGGAATTTTCAGTTTTTCTAGTGAATTGAGCTTGTGTTGCATTTTTTCAGAGTTTTATCATTTCAAATGTGTATAGAATGAAAAATTACACCAGATCCAATAAAGTTTGTGTAATCTCCTTTGGTTATAGCCTTAATATGTTTTTGGTCAAAACTGAAAATCTCAATTTTCAGCTTTCTGAGTGGAGCTCAGCAAAAGTTAGATACGGGATGTTGATCAGCATGAAAAACTGTATCGGATGGTATAGGTCTCATTTTAAAGTCCGTTGACATCCTCATGTGGTTCCCTTGTTAGAATATACAGTAAAATAATTCAAAATAACAGTACAAAAAAACTGACCAACATTTCGAATCTGATCGTCGTCGCAAACAGTATTGATGAAGAAACTGGTGCCATGATTGAAGAGCTTGATCGATTTGAGTATAGTGAAGTCGTAGTATCTTCATCGTTTAAGATTTTACTTGACATGACATCTCCATTCAGCGACTGGCTAACAGAGAAACAAAAATCTAAGTTCATCAAGGTTTGTGTTAGACTCATTGTGAATCAAAATATTATCATTCAGCTTGACATGTACTTCAATGGTGTTCTAGTAGATCTTATTGAAGATTACATCGATTTCGCCCCATTTTTCGAACTTAAAACATTCCAACCTTACGACTTCCCCGATGAATCTTGCCCATTATGTGGATTCAAATCCTTTTATTTGAACTTCACTGAAATTGGTACTACCTGAAATTTTTACATCATACACACAAAAAAAAAATTTTCCAGGTTGGAATGATTGGATATTATTTCCAAAAGGTTACTACGCGAACTACTGTGAAGGCAACTGCACAGGAGAAAAACGAGAAGATCCATGGATGCCTGTAAAAGAATGCATACCCACACTTTATGGATCTGTGAACTTTGTGGTGGCTGAAGGTGAAAATGACTATCGATCACACTTGGTGCACGCATTACGTGTGTTGTCGTGTGGATGTGCCTAAAGAATTAATGTATATACATATATATTTTTTTTTAAATTTTACATGTTTAATAAATAGAAGATTTTGAACTATACATTGCGAGCTATAAATTGAACCAAAAAAACCTGAAAAAAAATCAATTAAAAATTCCTAGAAACTGATGACGTGGATATCCAATGTTTATTTTTAATCAAATTCTTTTAAGAAGTTTTTGATTTCGTTTGTTTTTCAAGAGAATCCACATAAAACATTCTACGACCCCCCACACTTTTTTTTTTGTCTCAAACCAACAGCTCATTTATATTATAATTATGTGTTTCGCAAATATAAACTACTACTACTGCTAGTAGGGCTACTAGTAATAGTACTAGCACTTCGACTACTCATCGGATTATATTTCTTCTCATTCTATTTTTTTTTTCGAAATTTCTTTCGCTTCATACAGAAAATGAGACCCTTTCGAAAATATATATATAAATCTCACACAGCTTTTTTTCTCATGTCAACATGTAATTTATTGTATGATATCATAGACTGAAAATGGGGGAAAAGGGTGTAATTATGGGAATTATTGGAGACAAGTTTCAGAAACACAAAAAACAAGGAAATCAAACATTTTTCAAGTTTTTGAAATGCCTTGTTTAAGGTCCAATCATTTCGATAACTTGGATCTGTACTGCAAGTTTTGAAGAGCAGAGCGAAGACTTCTAGAAGATTCCAGATGGATTGTATGTCAAAGATCCTGTGAATTTTTGTGAATCTATTCACATATGTTTTCGAGTTGTCAGGTTAACCTTCTCCAGAAAATGTTGAACCTTAGTCAAACTATATCGATTGAAATCAGTTGAATGTTCGGTTCTATCATAGTATTGGGGTATCAGAATAAAAAAGGGTCCCAAAAATTTCTTTTCTTCGTTCAAAGACATGGTCATTCAAAAAATAAAAAAGGTCCCGAGAATCAATAAGGGCTATGCACTATAGTTGGACATTGGCTGGACCGGCTGATGAACATTTTGGGGGGTTTCAGGCGATTTTGTAAAAATTATGAATTTTCTCTGTGTGGAGCAGATAGAGGAAAGGAAGACGGTCATTGTTATATTATTCTCATTGACTTTGATTGGGTTATACTCGAACGCTAAGCAATCAGCCGATCGGCTGGGCGTCGCGGCTGGAAATCGGCTGATTGCTTGGCGTTCGAGTATCACCCAATTAGCGGCAATAAAAATATATAAAAATGACCGCCTTCCTTTCCTCTATCTGCTCCACACAGAGAGAATTCAAAGACTTTACAAAACCACCTGAAAAACCCCAAAATGTTCATCAGCCGGTCCAGCCGATGTCCAACTATACTATGCACCATTTAAATAGGGGATATGGGCCCGTTCAATACAGGCTAAAATTTTTATTTTGGGACCCCTATATTATTCTGGGACCCTTTTATTATTATGTGACCCATATACGAGGATAGAACCGAATGTTCTTAACAAATTTCAGAAATGAGCTTCTACAACATTTTTTTTAGAATTCATTGAAATTTGAAAGTCATCACTTTCTATTAGATTTTTTAACACCTATTATTTAAAAAGTAATTTCGATTTGGTCTGCTTGAAACTTTTTTTAAATTGCATTTTCCCCCCAAATCTTTTAGACCAAAATTTCTAAAAAAAAAATCTGAAGTCGCTTTTTCTTTTTTTTTTCAACACTAAAATGTTTAGATTTGCACAAGGCCAGGTGTCTTTTTTCCTATATATTTCATCTGTCTACCAAAAAGCTTCTTCATTTTCCGTATATATTACATACATCTATATAAAAAAAAATTTTCTTTTTCTTCTCCTTCTAAATAAATGTACATATGCTCTTCCTCTTTCTCTTCTTCTAAAGAGTCGTATAGTCACACCCATATACACACCAATTGAACAAAAGGCGGTGGAGAAGGAAGGGAGGGAAGGAAGAGACGGAGAGGAGGCAGAGTCTTTTTGTACTACTACTACTACTACTTTGCATATATGTATGGAGAAGAAGAAGAGAAGAAGAGATCCTATTGATTTTTTCGCCCAAAAAATGTGAGATACTTTTTTCTTCTTCTTCTTCTTCTTTTTTCTTCGTCGTCGTATGCTTCTATTTTTAGATTCTGTGGACTTTTTTTTGCAGCGTGTAGATAAAGCATTCCCTACCTTTGTATTCAAAAATTTCCATCTTTGATTTATCGATGGAGCTCAATTGCACAAAGACAATATTTCTTTTCTTTGTTTCAGCCCACATACCAAAAAGCCAAAAGGTTCATTTCTATTTGCTTTGCTTTGCACATATTTTTTTTGACGCACATTTTTGTTATGTAGAATACATACATAGATTGCTATCGATTCACCTACTTCTTACTTTTCGTTATCAGCCTATTTTTTATTTTGGGACCGGTGTGCGCAAAACATAAAACCAGTTCTCACACGATCATCGTTCACTTAATTCTCCTTCTACTTCAATAACAATACAACATTTTTTTGTTGTTTTCACCCCGTCCGGTTGAAGAACTTTTAGGAATCTTGATTTCTGCCTGTATCAGAAGAAATTGGCGCGTACTGTAAGCACTGTTTTTTTTTTATTTTAAAGAAAAAAGTTTTGTAAACACAAACATAAATGTTCGATAGAGCGCACATGATCAGCTGTTTGGTGCTTCCCCGCCAATTTTTGTTTTCAATTTTTGATGAGTGAGTGGAGCTATGCATTTTTTTATAATTCCTAAAACCATGATCTCAGAGTTTTGTTTTTCTTTTAAAAAATTTGATGCTCTTATCATGTTTCAGTATGTTTTTGTGCATCCAGACAGCCAGGAAATCGCGCTCTAATGCTCTACAGTACTCTCCTTTTTCGATTTTTTGTTGAAATTATAGAGAAAAAGGTCACGTTTTTATTAATTACGTGAGTTCAGCCTTTCTTCTAATACTCTTCGCTGCCGAACGGACAGTATCATATCCAAAACACGACTCATCAATATCACGCCTCCTCCCTTTAAGCGTAGACTCCTTCTGCGCAGGTAACAACTCCATTTTCCAAACGAGACCACATTCCACGACTACTATAGCAATTTCCTGTTCATCTGAAAAACACACACACGAATATTTTCAGCCCAAACAATTGTTCTTCTTCTTCTTCTCCTCGTTATATGTTTTTTGCTTTCTTCATGTGTTATATAGTAAAAGGGTTTCTCTGCGTCTCTATCCTGAGTGTTTTTTAGTATGTATATATGTATGTTGAATACACACACACACATATAAAATAAAATAAAAAAAATAATTATGATGGAAAGAAGTTCGAAACCGCCCCAATTATTTTCATTTTTCATCCCTACTCTATTCATTCATCTTGTTTCATACTGTAGTTCATCGCCATCATTGCCGCTTCCAATTAATTTCTTGGACCCGAGAATATTTCCAAGCTTCTCATTACAGTACTAAGGGAGAGAGAGAGTGCGACGCAGAGAAAATTTGGCGCGTGCCGCCGCGCGGAACAATTGATTGTTTGCATTTTGATGATGATGATGATGATCGCCAACCGCATGCGTTCTCATTTTATATTTCATTATTATATATTTTCATTATTAGTTGTTCGCGGATTTTGAAACAAAAAACAATTTTTTGCTTTTCCTTTTTGATTTCAATAAGGGGTTCTATCCTAGTAGGTAATATAAGGGTCCCAAAATAAAATTAGCCTTCACAAAAAATTTTTCCAGAGAAGTCGTGGATCCTTAAATTATTGCTATCTCCCTATTTTTTAAGTGAAACCGCTTCATTCAATGTTTTGAACCACTGAGAACCCTCATATCATTCTAGGACCCCTATACTAGGTTAGAACCCAATAAAGAGATAATTAAGTATTTGTGTCCACATATACGTGGATATTACGTGAACCTTACACGATGATACACGTGGATACGGGGTGTTTAAACTATTTCCCCTGGTTCCAAAAAAAATCGGTCCGTCCTTTCAAAAAGATATTATTTATAAAAGTGGACAAAATAAAAATATCTTTTCTGAACCTTTTTTAAGCTCTATGATTTTCTGCAAAAATGTCACTATTCTTATATTTAATCCGGATTTGTAAAGTATTTGAACTTTCCAATATGCTAAAACCACGTGTTGAGAGAAAATTGCACTTTCTACCAGAATGAAACTATTCATATTCATTTCAATCATCATCATTGTTGTTATTGTTGTTGTTTTTATCGCCTTCTGCCTGCCGAGAGCCTCGCGCAGCCACCTCCCGCCCGCGCGCTCGCTTTCAACTACTCAAATATTTATTTGTGAGTGTGTGTGTGTATTTTTTTTCTTGCTCGATTATTTGTTGTCTTGATCTATATTATTCATTTCCGGTCTCGTCACCACGTTTTCACGTTATTCACGCCGAATTGAACAAAAAATCGATTTTGACGCAAAAAACTTTTGGCGGGGACAAGAAGAAGGAAGAAGGGTTCCTTTTCCGAGGAGCCAAAAAAAAATCTCATAAATAAATCCAATCGAGTCGGGTTCGAATTCTATGACAATGTTGTTCATACTTCATTCTAAACAGACCTTTGATTCGCGAAATTAAGTTATAGAAAAAAAGTAGACAAAAAATATTTCAATGTCAGAAGCTAAATAATCATTACGAGAGTTTTTCGTTTGAAAATTTTTGCTCATTTGCTAAGTCGCCCGGTTTGCCAGAAAATAATCAGAAAGCACACAAAAAGCGTGTCATATTCCGAATTTTGAATTCATATTTCGTCCACGCATTTTTTCACACGCCGACACAATGATTCAGTCTGATTCCTCAAATTCTAGCGGAAGTACGATACAAAATTACTGTTTTCAGCAAATTTGACGAATTTGTGTGTTCCTTCATCTTTTTCCTTCGATTAATCAATCATCTTTTATCGTATTTTTAGAAATGGGAATTATTCATGAAAAATGGTGATGACCTTTTTATTTACCATTTTATTGTTTTTAGCACCGGTTTTCCAACAAAAAAAAAGACACATGACTTGACCTAAACTTCATTTGTTTTTTTTATAATGTACATTCATATTAGGACCCTCACCTACTCCAATCAATCAATAATTTTGTCCCTTCTGTTATCTTTTGTGCGCCCTTTTTTGTGTGTGTTCTGATTCATAATATTATTATTATTATTTTTTGTTTTGTAAGGGTGTTTGTATGCTTTTTTCTATATATTTATGATATTGATTTTGGGTTAGTAACACAACATTTTTTTTCTGCAAGAAAAGAGAGAGAAAAAAAAAACTGTTTCGTCTTTAAGCGATCCAGTTTCGGTGACAGTTTAAAATTACTTTTGTTTTGTAGTAACTTCTAGCGGTTTTCATTTTCAATGTCTCGCATTTTTCTTCTTCGAAATTTTTTTTTTTTTTTGAAGATTATCGCGGCTTTTTTAAGCAACGCCCTAAGCTATTATCAATACCAGTAGAATGCAAAAAATATTAATAGAAATTGAAACTGAAATTGTCAATATTATAAGATCTAAAATTATGATATATATATAACAATATTTTTCAGTCGTTACAGGAAAAATCTGTTTTGAAATACATTTTTTAACGGGTTCTAAATTTGTGAATTTTTATTAGACAATTTGTATAAGCGTTTCGTTTATGTTTTATTATTCCGCAATTTAACAAAAAAAAAACGTTTTGAAATTTTCAGGCGCTTTCTCACGCGCAGATCCTTCAAAACGACATCATTCCACGTGCTCCGACCAACAAAAACCGCCAACACCGCCACCAACATCATCCACCCGCCGTTACCACCACCACTCACCGACAACAGTTTAGCTAGTAGCAGTTTTGGCGGTAGTAGTTGGAGTAGCAGCAGCAGCAGCAGCCGCGGCGGCAACAGTTGTGGCAACGACGACGGCGGCGACGACGACGCTGAAATATTTGGTGGTGCGAAGCGACAATCAGCAGCCACCATTACGACCACACAGCACCAACACCAACGAAGTCGTCGTCCCACGGCGATGACCGTTGCCAGCTACAGTATGGTACTGTGTGGCACGTCCGATGATCATCGATATCGTGGAAGGATCGAGAAGTGAGTTGGCTGTGTCCTCCCGGAAATGACACCATTTTTGTTTCTTCGATAATGACAACATTTTTTTGTTACCTGGCAAACAAGTTTTCATATCAAATCATGACTAATGACTAACTTTACACAATGTTTTAAAAGTGACCGTGCAATTTTGAGAAGGCTAGGGTAATTTTAGAACTCATCTATGTATGTACTACCTTCCTAGTAAACAACTCTTCATTTCCTAATTTGTTGACAGACTGGAAATTGTCATTAGAGTATTTTTGTAGTTGTCATGAGGAATTAAGGTTCAAGGCTTTCACAAAATAATTTATTTTGAACGCGAAAATGTTTTCAAAATATTGTCAATTCTTGTCGGAAAACGTCGAAACAATCTCCATCTATTTCAGGGTGAAATTTGGTGTTCCGATAACTGAGGCATTTACACACGACATTCCTGCAACTCTACTCATGCTCCTACTAAAAGTCAACAAAGACGGACCGGCCAAGAAGGACATTTGGCGAGCGCCCGGCAATCAGGCGCAAGTTAGAAAATTGTCGCAAATTATGCAACACGGTCGACTTGTAAATATTGAGAATTTCACCGTCTACACTGCCGCGTCGGTTATCAAAGTGAGTCAATTCTTATTTTCGCTACTTCTAAAATTCCCTTTCCAATTTCAGAAGTTTCTAGCCAAACTCCCGTGTGGTATTTTCGGCCGCGACAACGAGGAGACCTTATTCAATAGCGCGATGAACGGTCTGGATTCGGATAAGCAGCGACAAGTGTTCTATCGGATATTCGGAAATTTACCTCTCGGATCACAACACTTGCTCGTCCTACTTTTTGGTACCTTCAAAATTGTGGCCGACTCATCTGACGGTCATTCGAATAGTATGAATCCGAATGCGATCGCTATTTCTGTGGCACCGTCACTATTTCATACGTGTATACATGATGGACGACAGGTTGGGCTCAAATCTTACTTCTGTTCAAAATGATAAAGACTTTTCACAACAATTGTTATTTCAGGCCCGAGTCGAAGACCTTCAACGCTTCAAGCTCGCCTCCGACATTGTGCGCTCAATCATTTGCTCATTCGGCGACACCAAACTCTTCCCTCGGGAATGTTACGAGTACTACGCACGCTACACGGGTCGAACGTTGCGCATCGACGAAAATCGAATGTTCACCTTTCATAACCCATCGAGTGAGTTTTCCAATAACCACAACACCAACCCCTCCTCCATCACTACCACCAATAACACCAACACCTCTTCTTGCCACCCTACCACCTTACACCTTCATCTGGCGCAACAACCCGTTGCGCACTAACTCTAACCCTCATCATATTCCTCTCTATACATATCTAACCGGGTCTGATTTCCACACACACACACACATACACATATATCTATATATTGCATGTTACAGCATGTACTCCAACTTTTTTTTGATCTCCCAATTCATTTTTTGTTGTCTGGTTGTCTGTAATTGTCTGTGACTGGAAAATAAATTCATTTTTTTTGTCAATACTGTTTTGTGTTAAAGCATGATGATGAATCTTGGGACGGAATGCATAATTTTTTATGTTTTTGGTGTATATGTGGTGAGAACTAGATGTAGTCACTTCTATCGATGTTGTGACGTGTAAAAAAAATGTTGGTGTGTGAGCGAGAGAACGAGAAAATCCTTATGAAATAGTATGAGCAAAATGCACTATTAATTTTGAACAATAGAATTTTACTATTCACATAAAGAATATTCTAAATTACGAATTCTACGATGAAGAGTAAACTTATGCAATGTCCAAAGCTGAAAAAAATGCAAAAAGTCACGAATAAAAATCGTTTAAAGTTCAAGTCCAACTCTCTCTGTTCCACACGCTATTTCGAGAGTACTGTCAAAGGTCTCGACGCGAAGAAACGAAATAGTGTGTGAAACAGAGAGGGTGCTTTGAACGATTTTTTTCAATTTTTTTCGTGGTTTTTTTCAGCTTTGGACATCGCATTAAACTCTTAGCTTAATTTATTAAAAATATGTTCCACAACCGGGTTTCTGATATATTTCTAGGATTTAGTTAGTTGATTGTATTGAACTGCAACATTTACTATTCATGTTTTCTTCATTTTTTGAATGATAAGTCTTTCAGGAATATGTAGGAAATATTACTGTTTGCATGGTTCTCTCACAATTAGTACTAGGACATATTAGAAATAGTTCACAGGAAAAGTGTGTGTCTGAGAGAGAAAGAGAAAGTTGAAAAACAAAGCAAAAAAGTTTGAAATCCAACAATGTCTATATTTCGTTCAAGTCCCCGCCTAACAGTGTCCGATTATTTAGGTCGACGTGCTCGCGGTGACGAATTCGAGGCGCTGGCCGCGAAATGCGCTGGCGCCTACTCGCTAGCCGCTCTACACCTCAACGAAGGCTCCTCCACCGCAATGACGACACCGCCAACCAATCGCAGCAAAACGACAGCGACCAGCGACAAATCGCGACTAATCTGCCGCGCCGGATCGCTGAAACAACCCAACCCACTGATCCACACAACCGATCATCCGAAACGCAGCTGTTCGCACACCGCCGAAGTTCATCCCGGCGATCTGCGACCGTCGATTAGTTGCGATTTCTGACGATTATCACCTAGTACATAGGTGGTAGTGTATCGCGCTTTAATTGTTGTTGTTGTGTGTTTTTTTTTCTCTTTTCCATTGCGAGACTTTTTCTGGGTTTAACACACCTTGACGTGATTCAGGGATGTTTGTTGTGCACTACTATAGTTTACAATTTCTGTTTCAATTTAAAAAACAACAAAAAAAGAACATCGGCTAAAATATTTGTCTCTCATGATTTTTACGTGTCTTCCCCCCATCCCAACAACCTTCTGCAATTTCTCTTCGATATCCACCAACATATCCAAAACGTTTTTTTTTTTAATGTAATAGTTCCAATAAAATATGATGTTAGAATAGACACCAAAATATTCAGGCTTCTATTCCGATGCCACGTCGAAGGAAAATGTGGCACATGAGACACGTCTGGGTGGCACGGCAAAAGCTCGATGTCGAAAAGATCCGTTGATAATGACGGCGAGAATCAACAATCGTCTGAGCAGCAGTGTTGGAGAGGTTGGTTTTGAGTTATGCTACATATTTATGGTGAATAGGCCGAGCTGTTTGGGCTCGAAAAGTGACCGAACTAGAACTAGGTCCATTTTTTTCGTTATTTGCCTCCCTACATGTGAAATTTGAAGGAGTGTAAAGTAAAAGAACACAAGGTCTCCTTTTTCCCACCAGTTTGCAATGTTTCCAAAAACAAAAATATTATTCTGTTTGTCTTAACCACCAAAAAAAAACACATTGAACGTTTAGTTGTTTCAAATGTGTTCACAGCTGTACTAAAAAAACCAGTATTGGAACCGTGACAAAATATTTTCCCTCAGGTTCTTCACGAAGGCGCCTCTGACATCGAAGAACTCTCCGACCTCGACATCATTCGACCTATCACCGCATGCGGCGGCGATCGTTCACTCTCCTACCTCCAATACGTTCACGACAATCAAGCGAGGCGTATGAAGAGTCGCAGTGAATGGTTCCTCTCGCCGAATGGATCGAAATCAGTCGATTTGTGTAGTAGTGGAATAACACCGTCACCGCCGCCACCACAGCCACTAGCTCTACAGAAACCAAGAGCACCTCTACAGGCAAGCGCCAAATCGAACATGTCGTCTAATGATAGTTTAACAAGGCAGCAGTCGGATAGAAGGAAATCGCTGAAATTCAGGACTGCTGCGTTCGCAGCACATCCTAGCGTGAGTTAAAAAAAATCACCCAATAAATTTCGCAATTTCCCTGCTTCAATTTCAGCATTCTTTGGACTACCCAGACTCCTCGAATCGCTACGAAACTTCCCGTCTTCGAAGCCACACTTCTGTCGAAGCTGAAACCTGGCTGACCGATATCGTCGGTGTCGCCACGTCCCACGACGAAGAAATCCCCAAAAAGCGTCGAAGTTTAAAAAAGAAAACATCCACCAAATTCTGACCTCATACCAAACCAAATAATAATGCCAACAATAATCATACCAATAATATTATGTCAATGATCTGTCCATATATGTACTTTCTTTTATCTCCCCCCGCTAGGTTGTGATTTTTCAACTGTCTTTCATTTATCTAATTTATTTATATCATCATCTCGAGCCAAAAAATTCATCATTTTCACTTGATCTTCTTTCGTCCTATTCTCACCCTCTCTATCATTATATTTCATCTTTCATCATACGCTCAAATAAAAATTGATTTTGTTTGTGTGAAAAGTTTGGCGCCAAAGGTCATAGTGCTCCTAATGCGCAATTTGAAATGACGCCGATTGAAGATGAATGACTTTCGCATCAATTTGTGAGCCAAGTGTTGTCCGAATCGCCAGAGAAAAGCTTCAGTTATTGTTCCGCAGTTTTGTAAATTCGAAATATTTAGATTTGGTCTAGCAAGTAGCTGAAAATGAGTAAAATCTGGAACAAAAACAGATAAAAATCATGATTCTAATTTTTCAAAGTCCGCACAGATAATTTAAATGAACCCTTCTATTCTCAAGTGTTGTGTACTGTAATATTAGTATTATATATTCAAATTTATCAACAAAAAATGGGGCCAGAATGGTTACAAGACAGTAATAAAATTTGCATATTATGTGATTTTCATATTCCCATACATTCCATGTGACAAATAATTGGAAAAATATGCCTGGTCAAACCATAAAACTATTTTTCCTATGCTCACATAGCCAAAAAATTAGTCATTACCAAAAAAAAAACCGTTCAGTTTTTTGTGTCCCTTTCTGCGTCTCTTCAGAAATTGAAAATTGGGCGGAGCAACTGGCGATATTCCTACATTTTCATTTCTTCTCTTTGCATACCCTTTGTTTTGATTTCCTCCTACTTTTTACAGACAATGTGGCAGTCTTTCGATTCAAGAACATTTTTCAAAGCCAACAATCGTGGGACTACCCCACAGATCAAGCTCTTCCCTCAAAACTATCAAAATTGGATTCAATTTGGTGAAATGTTCGCCATGATCATCTTGTTGGTCCAAATGATTTTCGCGGAAAACGAAATCGAAGCGAAACGCATCATATTGTTGGTTAGTTCAGGTTTTTGGGGATTACCATTATTTTAGAAAAATAGGCTTTTTTAAGAAGAGCGTAAAACCGAGCAGAGGCGAAAAACTATGAAGTATTTTTTTAGATCGCTCTCGAGATGTTCATGTTCCTCGGCATCGCCAATGAGAAATACGACGCATTGGTTCAATACAGCATCTACTTGTTCATCAAGGCATACTTCAACCTAAATGCATGGATCGTTGGATACCATCCAATTTTGAACCTCTTTCTTTTGGGTACGCACTCTCGATTACGAAAAAAATGATCAAAATTATTTTCAGCGTTCAACGGTATTCTTGGAATGATCTGTTACGTACAAGTCTGCTGCGCCGCGGAGAAAGCAATGCTTGAAGCATACCTGGCCGAAGATGCTCCAGCCGAAGGTGGAAAGAACAACCGCGTCAAGTGAAGATATCATTTATTCTGATTTAACTCTTATGCGATGTGCAAAGTAGGAAAAAATGCAAAAAATTTACAAAAAAAATGTGCAATGTGTGAATTATTTTTGCAGAAAATTTGCAAGTTTTCAAACAGCGCGGGGGTTACTGTTGCAGCCTGTCATGCGTATCAAACAACCCCGCGAACTTAAATTGTTTGAATTCCAATGTATTTCTTTTTTTAACCTCATTTCGCGGGGTTGTTAGATACACATGACATCTGCAACAGTAACCCCGCGCTGTTTGAAAACTTGCAAATTTTCTACAAAAATAATTCACACATTGCACATTTTTTTTTGTAAATTTTTTGCATTTTTTCCTACTTTGCACATCGCATTACACTTGAACTTCATTTTGCCCCATTTAATTAATTAATTTTTATTTTTATGTAGAATTGAATTACAGTGATGCGAAAGTTGTATTTTAGGAACCAGAACATGCTTCTGCTCCTTCGATTCTTTTTATCTCGATGTTTAGTGGTGATTGTAATAATTTTTATAATTTAAATGTCATTCAATATTTATTTTCTTAACTTTTTCGCTCAGACTTTGATAATAAACAATTCCTTTCAAACTCAGTTTCAAATTTCAGTAAAAATTTTCTTTGTCTTCAAAAATCCCTGGATCTATGAGAAAACATCAACAAGATATTTTTAGAACACGGAGCGCTTCAGAGACAAGCAGAGAGCAAAAGGAGCCTTAAGAGAGAAGAAGAAGAGGGGAGATTCAGCTGCCGCACAGACGAGAAAAAGAAGTCTTCGGGCTATTTTTTACTAGAAGCACAACAGCAAAATTTGGCTTTTCTCAGATTCAGCAGATTTTTAACCTTATGCTAAAAAATTTCTGATAGAGCGTAAAATTTATTGTTGTGTGCATCTTTTTCTGCTCGAATAAGTTATTTTTAGGTATTCAAAAAATGACGTTATTTCTAAACCGTTTAGAAGAAGCACTTATCCATACAGCACGGTTTGATGTTGAACGTAAACTCCAGGTACGTTCCTGAAAAATTATTCAATGGATTTTTTTTAAATGAATATATATATATATATTTAGTACGTCGTTCACTTGAAAGCGTTGTTCAAATATCTCATTCCGGTGTTTTTGCTTAAATTTATGATTGGTTACACGTTGTTGTATTACCTCACGGGCTCTGTTCTCCCTATAGAAAAGGTAAGACGATTTGAATCGTGTACAAAAAGCTTCTTACGTATATTTCTAGATAATTCCATATGCAGTTGCTTTGGTCGCGTTTTATTTCGAATTGTGGCCAATATGCGGTGCATATGTGATTTATGAGACGGTTTACTTATTCCCGACGCATTTCTATATAATTTGCGAAGCATTCTTACATAATGATATCATCAGGTTCTCCATGGCCAATTCGTTGATATTCGTTTTATATTGTGGAGGTGGGTCGTTTTCGACATTGAATGAATGAAACTTTGGTTTTCAGCCTTGTTTGGTTATGTGATCATGCTCTGGCGACAAGTTTATTATCTATGGAAAGTTTGGAGAATGAAAAGAATTTCGAAGAAATTGAAAAGAAGAGTTGACGAGGAAATGATAAAGGTAGAAGAATGTTGAAATACACGAGAATTTTTTTTAATTTGAAAATTCCAGAACATGCCATCGGTTATTATAACCAACAAGATGTTAGTGCAGATCGGAATGTGTTATTTTTGTTGCTTGTATCTCGAAATGTCTCAAGAAAAAGTAGACTCTTACTATTCAATGAAGGTGCGACTGTGTATATTAATTTAATCAAAGTATTTTCATGTTCAGGCAGCGTTCGTATTCATTTCCTGCATTGGAATGACATACGATTACGCTTGGATCGCTACAATATACTTAATCTCGGCAATTTATGACTTCTGTTTCTCCGATCTCTATTCGACTCGCTCATTCAGCCTTCGTTTCAACGATCCGAATTTTTCTCATTCCATGCGAGTAATCGGTAAGTAGATGCTGAATGATTTCTATAGAAGTTACGTTTTCAGCATTTGCTGTTCACCTGCCAACTGTAATGACACAAACTATTGAATCGTACATTTTTCTTCAAGTTAACTGGTTGAGTAGAAATGCTCGGAATAATGCAGCAAATATGCCGAGAGTCTGACAACGCTATATACACTTTGCAACTAGAGACAGTTGAAAACGTTTTTGTTTTAATATTCGAATCGTGTCTATTTTATATTCATTAACAAGGATCGTGAATCAAAGCCCAAACTATGACCATTCCCAATCGAGAAAAACTAGATACTACTCCTTACTCAGTTGAATAAAATGACTATTTTTACAAACAGGATATTGTTCGTCCAATTATTTTCTTGAAGCTAATTTTTCTGAAAACTTCCCATTCTCACAAAAATATTAAAAGTTTTAGTTCCTGACAATAATTCAAACCCTTAAAAAACGTGTCATGCAATATCCTAACCTATATTATTATATTCTCACAGCTTCACAGGTGCCGATCCCATCGAGCTGAATATGAGTTTAGTAGCGATTACAGATGGCGTTTGGTTTGTTGATGTGATGTGAGAAGCAATTTTTGAGAGATCTTCATTTGGAACGCCGATGTGAGTGGTGACAAAGCGTAAGAACTCATCGACGTGTCGGCTAGAAACGGGAAATGTTGGTGGAACTCTTAGGCGAAGAACATCATTCGGATCTCAAATTCAAATTTGAAAACTCTATTTTTTTGTTTTATCACTATTTGGAATATATTTTTCAAAACTTTTAAAAACCAAAACATACCTTTCAATGATGACACACGCATTCGGTCCAGCATCAAATGTATATGCGGCTCTTCTCAAAGTTTCAATCTCATTAAATTTCTCGACAACCTCGATCAATTTCCAAGAAGCATCGCTCATATACTTGATCGGTGGCAACGTATCCAAGCAAATCGCATGAAACTGATTGCTGTCCGCCATAATCACTTCAGCGAGCTCGTCAAAGTTGCGCTGCTCGTAGGCGGAAGATATACGTGCTATCCGCTTGTCAACAATGTGCTCAATGCGATAATACAACAATTCCGAAGTGGCCGCTGTTCTTCGCATTCCTTCGGTGCTCCCAATTTTCTTCTCATCGCCGTCAAACACGAATATCAGGCAGCGCAGAGAATTCCAACCATCGTTAACTTTCTACCAAGAAAATACTTTTAGGATAAAAATTTCGAGGCACACTCACCACAGCGAAACAATCACTACCATCCACTTTTGAGCCCGCCCGCCATTGCACCAATCCACCATACATACTTCGGCACGCGCTACCAGACCCGATTCGAGCTAATTTATTAGCCTGCGTCTCGTCTAATCCGATCAAATGCTGAATAGCTTTAGAAATGGCAGCAAATCCCGCAGCCGAAGATGCAAGTCCAGCAGCCACTGGGAAATTCGTAGTTGATGTGACTTTAAACTTCATTCCGACGTTATTAGTATCTCCATTCTCTTTATCATGTGCACGTTTTCTTTGTAATCGGAGTGCTTCCTAAATTTTGAAAGATTTAATAAAAGTTCACTGAATAGCCATACTTACATTAAAAACTGTTCGATACCTTTTGTTAGACTCCAAGTCTACGTTTTTGCCATTTATACTGACCTGGAAATAAACTGTTGGTTAATTTAATTTTAATGGTTAATTTATGTGGCGTCCAAACGTCAAAAAATTATAAGAAATTTCCAAAAAAAACCTGTCCAAATTGGTTTTAAGAAAGTACCATTTTGATTAAAGGGACATAATGGTTTTTGTTGAAAAATTTGCCGGTCTGCTACAAATGTCACGGTTCACAATTTAAAAATTCCAAACATTTTTTTTGGATTTTTTTTTGTTTTCATCAAATGTCACGTACAATGTGGTAATACGTGTATACAAATATCAATTTTTGATTTTTTTCAAATTACAAAAAGAAATCCGTTTATTTTTCTACATGTGAAACGTGACATGGTAGCAGGCCCACAAATTTTTCAACAAAAACCATTATGTCTCTTTAATCAAAATGGTACTTTCTTAAAATCAATTTGGACAGGTTTTTTTGGAAATTTCTTTCGATTTTTTGACGTTTGGACGCCCCATTAATAAATGGTTTAGCGATGGTTAATTTAATAAAATAATTTTCTATTTTTACAAGTAGGAAAGAAAGAAGTCCCTTATCATTTTTTTGTGATCTGTTAAGAGCAATTGAACTTATTATTTTGTCAAAAAATAGATAAGGGACATTTTTTAAAACTACGTCAAACGTCAATGGGTACAGGATAATTTAAATAACGGAGGAATTTTAATCATTTTTTTAAAGATAACGATTTTATTCGGTTTTCTGTTTTTTTTTCTAAGGCAACGTGAACACGTACACATTTTTCTGCGGTTATTTCATTTTTCGAAACTGTTCACCCGATGAATGGGAACCGCAAATTCGATTTGGAATGAAAGAGTTTTTTCAGATTTTTTTCAGACTGAAAGATAAATACATGTTTCACAAAAAACAAGGTTCATATCCACGTCGAAATAGTCGTGCCGAGCAAAAAAAATTGGAATTTTTTTTCTATTCCCTCTCATTGTTCCAACACACTCTCACAATTTCGGTGTGTGCAGATTCAAAAAAAGTTTACAACGCAAATTCGCAGACCATATTCTTTTTGATTATTTTGCAGTTCACCTTTAACATCCCAATTAGAATCTCAAAATTTGAGAGTTCAACTTTATTGTGTATTTAAAAAAAAAATATTGGAGACATTCTCAAATTAGTTTTCATTCAAATTTTTCAATGAGATTACATTAGGAAACATTGCAGGTGAAAAAAACGAAAAGTTTTAAAAATTTAGAGTTCTTAAGAATCAAGAAAACTGGGTTTCAATAATGTTGCTTCTGAATATTCAAAGTTTGTCCCAAAAATTGAAATACAGAAAAATTTTATGTTTGATGCGGCAAATCAAAACTTGAAAATTCAATATAAATTTTCAAAATCTGTCGAAGTCTTCGCTAAAAATTAGACGTTTTACTCTCAAAAATCAGAATTTATAAAAAAATCAGAAGTTTCACTCTAAAAAATCAAAATCAAATTTCGAAGTTGAAAAAATTATACGAAATTCAGGTAATTTTCGATTGTTGAGTTTACACTTAAAATGTTTCATCAAATTCGTTTTCAAAGTTCATTTTTTGAAAATGAAATGAGCAGAAAAAACGTGAAAAATATCATTGAGCGTGACCTAAAAAATGATTAAAATTCCTCCGTTAGATAAAATAATGTTCTATTGATAATTTCAAGCGTTTTATGTAATCAAGTGTTGGTGAACTTTACTTCTAGATACTATTGAACAAAGATAATCATTCAAATCAAACTTTATAGAATTCTGTGATAAATACCTACCGTATGGTCATCCTCCCGGACTAATTCAACAGTCGTTTCTGCACATAATTCATCTACCGTAAGACTAATCGAATCGTTCATTGGTAAAATTAACTGCTCATCTCGCTTTCCCCAATATTTAACAAGCGCAATATTCATCGGAACCCTCACCGTGACCGACATCTGAAAAGCCTGCTTTACTTTTTGAAAATTATATGCTAAGACATTCAAGAATCATGGTCTCACGAAGCCAGGAGAATTATATTATTTTGTTAAGTAATCCAGAAAAATCTTCATTAAATCGAAAAAAAATACTAATAAGGAGTGGGGGGTTAAGTAAAACATTATGCTATACACGTATACTGTAATTGTAAAGTGTGCTTTTTATGTAGTTTTAAAGGGGCAGAGACTAGATAAGAGATTGGGGGAGCGATTAAAAAACATTTATTCATCATCCATCGAAGTTCTTCTCAATACTGGGACCGGGAATCCGTGCTTAGTATCTTTGGCTGGCCATTCGTAGGTGGCATTGATCAAATCGTCGTACTCAACACTGTAGATATTTTGGCGAATGAACATTTCCTGAAAAAAAAACAAAATTATTATTGTTCAAAAAAAAAATCTTAATTTACCATATCATCCGGCTTTGGATGGAGAGTGGCCAAATCGTGACGATAGCAATATTCACCAACTTCGATGGCGATTTTGACGGATAGTTCACGAATATCCTTGAGACGCGGGTAGACGCGAGAGTAGGTGTTGAGCGATTTTTCGGTGACTGCTTCAGCAACCATCTAAAATTTGAAGATTTTTTAAAAGGAATTCTTGTATACCATAACATATTGAGGTCGTTTTACGGTCTCAACCAGAACTGGGATTTTTTACGTTTATAGATTTTACGGGGTTTTATATATATATTCTTTACCAAAAAAAAAGAGCCGTAATTTTTTTTATGAAAGTGAAGAGTTTAGAAAATTAATTCGTCAATTTTTCTTTTGAAAACATTTTGGTAGTCGTTATCATTTCAAACAGCCGTTCACTTTTTAAGTAGGGCGTTCGTTGGGCAAATGTTTTTAGAAAAATCCGAAAATCAATGTGCTTCACTGCTTCTTCGCAACTTCTTTTTTTTAATTAATTGTTTCACTAAATATTAGGTTCAGAGTGATTTATTGCTTAAAAGTTGTTGTTTTTTGTCAAAGCATTTTCCGTTATCTTTTTTTCATACGAACCTAAACTAAATTCATATAGAGAAAGCCTTGAAAAGTTATTTTAGGATATTTCACGGTTTTTGAGAGTCGTAAAATCAAATTTTTTAGTTTTACGATATTTCTTAGACTTGTCCCAACTCTGGTCTGAACCGGCTTAGTGTTTCATTAAAAAAAAAAGGAAAAGCTCACTCTTGCCGCCAACAGGAATAATTTGTCTGGTATATGTTTAGTGCGGAAAAGAATAGCTCCGAGGGCCACTCCCGGGAAGATGTATGCATTGTTTCCTTGTCCAGGTTTGAACAACTTTCCATTCATTTCAACGTTGTCGAACGGCGATCCGGAGGCAAATAGAACAGTTCCCTGAAAAATGGTTTGTTAGTTGAACATAATTATATTCCCAACTAACATTTGTGCAACGATAGGCCGCTTCTGCTGTACATTCAGCTTTGCTTGTCGGATTAGAAAGAGCAAAGACGATCGGTCTCGGATTAATCACGGACATTTCTTTCAAGATTTCTTCAGAGAATGCTCCAGCAACAGTCGACGCACCAATCAACGCGCCCGGCTTAACCGTCTTGACAATTTCCAAAAGATTCTTGGTGTCTGGCAAATCTTTGGCGAACTTGACGTGTCTCTCGCCCAAATTCTTGATACGGTTCTTCGTGATCAAGCCATCGATATCAACTAGGAAAATACGTGCGCAAGCCTGTTCTTCGGTTAAACCTTCATCCATCATTTGTCGGACACACATTTCAGCAACTCCAGTCGCCGCACCACCAGCTCCCAAGAATACAAACTTCTCTTGTGACATCTTCTTTTTGGTAACACGGGTGCTAGCCAGTAATCCAGCAACAACAACGGCAGCGGTTCCTTAAATAAAATCAATAATTGCTTTGCTTATATTATTTGAAAAATGGTCACCTTGAATATCATCATTGAACATACAATATTCGTTCTTATATCTGTCTAGAAGACGGTAAGCATTTTGATTACCAAAATCTTCGAATTGAATAAGCGTGTCTCTTCCAAATCGCTTGGTGGCGGCTTTCATGAAATTGTCGACAAGTGTATCATATTCTGGACCGCGAACACGTTTGCGACGGAGTCCAGTATAGAATGGGTCATTCAACAATTCTCCGTTATCGGTTCCAACATCCAGAATGACTGGTAGACACCATTCGGGTCGAATTCCAGCTAGTGCAACATAAAGTGAGAGTTTACCAACTGGAATTCCGATTCCATAGGTACCCAAGTCACCCAAGCCCAAGATACGTTCACCATCAGTGATAACGATGGCCTGAATTTATGAATGGAGTAATTAAAAAAAAAAAAACCTACTTTGACGTTCTCCGTATTCCAATTAGCCAAAATATGATAAATTTTACTAATACTATTATCGTTGATAGTAATATAAAGACCTTTTGGATTTCGGTAAATGAATCCGAAATGTTGGCATGCTTGTCCGACAGTCGGCGTGTAGACAATTGGCATCAACTCCTTGACATTATCAGTGAGCACACGATAGAATAGCTTCTCATTACGATCTTGTAGTGAGTCGAGTTGGATGTACCTGAAATTTCAACTTTTAAAATATTGAATATTTTGAAGTTCATTTACTTGGCCAAATTGTCTGGCTGTTGTCTCAGCTTCGTCATGATACGATAGGCTTGTTGTTCTTCCGTCATGAAAGCTGGCGGTAGAAGTCCATGAATTCCAAGATATTGTCTTTCTTCCAGGGAGAACGCCATACCCTAAATTTAAAACATTTCTGTCTATATTTTCAAAATTTGCATAATATTTTGATATACAATTTTTCTAAACTCCTACCTTATTCAAACCAGGAGTTTTCAACAAATCAATTCCTCTTCTCGTTGGCGTGATTCTTTCCGGGCGATACAGTTTATGTAGAGCCAACGTTTTCGCATCCGACAAATCCGGATCATTGGGACCGCTACCCGACGCACATCTCACCGCAATTCGATTTCGACACGGCGAAAGTCTGGACAGCATGTTAAACCCAGTCTAGAAATGAAAAATGAAATAAAAATACTTCGAAATCAATAAAAAAACGCTGTCTTTTCCCTCCTCTCACTCTTTTTCTCTAAATATCTCTCCATCTATCCGAGTAGTAAACATAAACAGATAGCAAAAAAAATTCGAAAAGAAGAAAGAGTCTGGCTGGAACAATAGGAAGCATCAAAATCAACAAAACAGACGGAAAAAAAATGATTCAAGGTCGTGAAATCGGCGTTCTTTTTAAATGCCCCACACTAATCGCTAGGTGAGGGAATTCACATGCATTTTTCTGTTGATAAAACAAGGAAAGAATAAATGAGTTCATTAAACTAATACTCTTGAGAAGAGTGAAAAATTTTGCAAAGTGACACAGCAAAAAATCGATTTTTTGAGAGCTGAAAATGTTTAACAAAAACTTTATAAATTATAATGCTTCTAGAAAAATGCAAAACTAATTAAAGAGAATTATAATGAAATGGAAAGCGTGAAAATGCTATTCAGACTATAATTCTAAAAATCTTTTGAATTTATTCAATTTTTTCAATTTTTCATAACAATGAAAATTTGTGCAATTTTCACATGGGTGAGTAGGTATAAAATTTGAAATAGTTTTATTCTATATTTCATTATATTCAGACCGAATTCGGTAAACCAGCAAAAAACATTAGAAAAAATAGATAAAATTGGATAACGAGAGAGCACACAAAAATTGGACCGCGCAGACAAAAAGCATTTCGCTAGAGCGATATTGCATTTTTACTTTTATTTTTTTTCTTTTTGCAGAAAATTATCTTTCATTTTCAACGATAAAATATACCGGAAAACTTTGTATCAGGTTCAAAAAATGTCGTAATAAATCACGCGATTATAGTAGGTCTTATCACTCACATTTCAACACGTCTTGACGCTGCGAAATGTCGAAGATCAGGAAAAAAATGATAAGGAAATAAATAAAAGTAGAGCACGTGGGAAAACACAACTGTTCTAAATATTTACAGCTTTTCAAACTCTCCTTTGCAATGAACAGAAATCAGATGGCAATATAGCAATATTTATTAAAGTAAAAAAAAATATAATCGGTTAGTAAATATTAATCTAAAAGTATATCAAAAACATTACATAAATAAAAGTGCATATAATTTCGTAGAAAAAATAAAAATCAAATTCCTATTGAGATCACAACAGAACTGAGATTAAAAACAAGGAGGCAACTAAACGGTTTCCATTTTAACACATTTTTTGGCATTGGCCATTTCACGCTTTGACATAATTTTCGATCGCAGAAAGCGAAGTTGTTGACCAGAAGGGAAACGTACCTGGAAAAAGAATATTTTTTTAAAATCAAGAACTTGAAGATTTTTTTTTTTTTGAAAATTGGAACCAATCAGATCTTATCGTAAAAAATCACTAGTTGAACTTCCTAATCAATAATGTAGCAGGTCATTGATCAATAGAAATACACTCAATTCGACATTTTTCGTCATTTCGGTTACTAAAAATAAGAATTGAAGTTTGAACTCACCAAATATTCTAGAACATGGCCTAACCCTCGGAAATATCCATCATAAATCAATCCGTCGTCCCATTTAACCCGAAGCCTTATTCCATTTTGATGATTGAGACCATCACAATCAACACATTCGCATGATACAATATCTTCAGGGAAGAGATCGCGACTAACACTTCTATCATAATAGTCAACAACTAGAGTTGGCTTTCTTGAAATCTCTACAACGATCGCTTTTTCATATTTTCCTTCACCATCAGATGGAGCAAATACTTCGTCGGAGCACTTGATATTAATGTAACCACTGGGAACTGAAAAGGAAAATTGAATTTAGAAGTGTATATATGAAATAATTTACCTTTATCAATCAAATAATCAGTTCCATGTTTGTGGCAAATCATAGCTAGACCTCTCGGAAACTGACGCTTTTCAAAATGGAATCCGGCCGCCCGCGCGCATGTGGAATGGGCGGTAGTTGGGTATTTGCCAAGGACTTTTGGTTTTTCTGAGTCTTCATCTTCTGTTTCATCAAAGCATAGTGTGCAAATGATCAGACCTTCGCGAGACTTTTTACAAACGAAGCATTCCCATCTCGAATGTTCATATTTTTCGCCGAATTCGATTAAGTAATCTTTGTTTAGTTGAGGACTGAAAAAATTATTGGATATTTTTTGATTTGAAAAACTAGCAGATCTTGACAGTAACTTTGAAAGCAAAAAACTTACATTAATTGAACTGGAACATTTTGTTTTGGTGGTGGTATAACATGAGCCATTGTAGGTCCAATGGACCTATCAAACGCAGTACGTCGATTCATCAGCGCACATATAACATGAACATAAGTTTGATCGGTTCCTATTTGGCAAGGTATGAGAGCACCACCGCGCAACTCACAAAGTGAACAAGATGCGCTACGAATCTCAATGTCGGTGTGATTGCGACACCGAAAGCATTCCCATGGAGATTCTTCTGGAAACGAAAATTTAGAAGAGTAGCTATTCCCAAAGGTGAAGAAGACTTCTCGACACACACAATGCGTCACTCCCCGCATCACTGACGTATAACGCGGTTTTGCTGACGCACACTAGGTTTTTTTAATTTTATTTTTAGAGAGAAACTTCTCCTGAAACTTGTTTTAAGTTTGTTTTCGTTTCCTTTTGTGTATTTGTTGTTTACACCGAATAAATTTGGTGTTAATACTGGTGTTCGAGTGAGAAACTCATCGAAAGGTTTGAAATCAAGCCTAAATTGAATATTTATCGACAGTCTGCTCTTTGGTTGCCCAAACCGGGAACCATTACTGAAGTTAGTGTTAAGAAAAATATAACAACTTACCATTGGCAATTTCAGCAGAATAACAAGATGAGTGTACAGTAACATGACAATTGTCACATGTGAGTAGTATATCTTCAATATTGGTTATAATTTCTTTTTCTTCTTCTTTTATTTCTTTTTTAAGGAAATGCTCCGCGTTCAAAAGTCTACAAGACTTTTTTGGAATTTCTGAACAACGCGGGCGAGCATGATGTGGTTGAAAATGAGAGCAAACATCGCAATGAGGCCAATACTTTCCATTAATTTCATTGCATTGACGTTCAGCGAATAAATTTATATTTTTAGACATGAGATCTTCTGGAAAAAATTACGCATATTTAACGATAATAATGGAAAAACTCTTACTTGTAACCCGTTTAAAATTTTTAATGAGATTTTCGAAATCAGTTGAAAGCTCTATAGCTTCACTAAAATCATATTGTATAGCAGGATTTAGAGAGGAGGCGAATAACGATCCGGCATTTTTGATGTCCGGACTCGAGTTGGACGAACATTCGAAACTTCCGTCTGTAATGCATTTAATATTTAAAAATAAACGGGTGTGGTGAAATTATAAAATAAAACAACATGCGGTTTTCTAGAACTAAAACAATATGTAACTACAGTTAAAATTGCATGGTAAAGCTTGGATTTTAGACAATATAATTCGTTTGATATTATTTTTGAGGAACTTTCAAATCTTTAACTGAAATGACGCTTTCTGGAAATTTCCAGACTAGAAAGACTTTTTAATATCTAATTTTTGAAGTAAAAAAAATGACCAGAGTGTGCACGGCATCCACAACAACATCACGATTCTCACCAGATATCGATCCACCGCTTCCCGTTTCATCGGCGCCAAGTCGGGCCCGTTTTGGGAGCGCAATACTGACGTTTGTTTTGCGTTTATTAGCGAGAGCTGAAAAAATAGATTTTGTTATCTATGATTGAAAATTTTGAAAACTCCTGATCACAAACCTTGTTTTTTGTTTGTAAGCTTCTTTTTCGGTTCCTCAACAGGATTTACTCGACCTCCATACCAATACGCATTCCATGATTCAAATTCCTCCGGTCGATACTTTATCATATAAGGTATCATATTGATTTCTACCGTATTCCTCATACATTTGCACAAAATCGCATTTTTACCATAATCGATCCATCTATCTGTGGCGAAGTTTGTAGATTCTGCCAAGTTATATCCCGTATTGAATCCCATATGATAGCCTTTCGGGAACGTGATGATGAATTCATTTGGACGCTGAATCATAGTTCCGTAAGGAATATTGTGATCATGAAGGGTTGACGTATCAATAATATAGGATTTGTGTCGAAGAAACGCTTTGCAATGATCTTCATCGCCGGGGAATTTCTGGCTCATGAGTCGTTCGAAACGTTCTGCAGAATCTGGTGGAATCGCGAACCAATACTTTGGTGCTCCGAAGTGCAAATAATTGATGGAAAAAAGATCCATATCCTCCGAATGCCAGGGAAATGTAGTTCTGTACATTCCAAAATATAGGTACACTGTGTTGACTCCACTTATTTTTTTTTCACTTTTTGTTTCATCCAGAATGGTTTCTAGATGGTTCATATTGAACTCTTTAACATCAGGATCATATATTGAACCTTCTGTATCTGCACCATAAATTGGCTGAGGTTCTTTCCCAATATTATCGAAAAATTGCCTGAAATACATTTTCATAGTGAACACGTTAATTTATTAAAAAACTCACTTTTCTAATGCAGAACCTGTCAAACCGGGTTCGGGATTTTTGTATTGTACAGAGTTGGCAAGTCTGCGGTATTCTTTGGCTGTCATCTTTCTTTGGTAAACATGATTCCTTTTGTAATACACACCACCTGCTCCTTTAATTTCCTCTACGACAGGGCTGAAAATATCCAGAGTGTTCTTGAAAAAGCCTTGGCAGAAACAACTAACCTATTCATCTTAAAATCCTCAAGATCTTTATAATTGTTTTTCCGCGATGGTCTTGGATGCCATCCTTCAGGTGGCACAATTTTTGCTATCCCACATTTGGTATGGGCATTAGCCTTCTCGACTTTGTCGATATAACCTTTAAAATCTCTAAACTCCTCTAATGTTGGGTAGAATGTAAGCACTTCTGTTGTGCCGGTGGGTATGTGTTGAGGATGAGCTCTGGCGACTGAAGCAGACATTTGTAGTGTCGTTGAACGACCATCCGAAAATACTGCCGGGGTTGTGTCTTGGACTTTTTTTGGCCTAAAAAATGAAATTGATTTTTTTTTGGATCTTCGTTAGGTTTAGGAAACCATTATTGTCCTTTTGGAGAACTTGAAACTTTAGCAAGCAGAAAAATGATCGGTATCCGAAAGAACTACACACAGCTTTTCGCAATGGAGCGAGATAGCTTGTTTGACTAAATTTCAAACTTTTTTGTTTGAAATTAAAACTTCCAAGTTTCTAGATTTATTTGAACTTTTTAAGTGTGCACAAAAATTTATTAAAACTCTGGTTTACATGTTAAAATAATTTCATGAGCTACAAAGAACTATGAAATTGCTTTAGTAAAAAAATACTTACGAATGATTTTCGGGAACAAGCGCTCCCGAGCGAATATCGCTGGACGAGCTCGCCCCTTGATTTGGAACCCACTGGTTTGACATAACACTGAAAATTTAGGCTTTGAGTTGGAACATGGAAAACATATACGTGCAAAACAAGAAACAGAAAGACGCACTGAGAGCAGGGTCATTCGCGGAGTGTCGTTCGGATTGTACTTTCTGTTATTTCGATGGGTGGCATTATATTTTTTCGGAAAACGTAGTTTTAAGAGAGAAAAGGAACGATAAACTACGAATCGGAAAAGAGGGAAGAACAAATAAGTGGAACCGTTTTAGTTTCAATTTTGTCACGTTTGACAAGATACGGTACTGAAGACGATTTTTGACAATTCTCCTTGATTTAAGGGGCAAAGTACTAAGTTCAAACGACAAGCAAAACTTTTGAGAATAAAATCAAAAATAAATAAAATAAAAAAGATGTCACCCCGCGAAAAAAAATAATAAATAAATAAATGTTTAATATTTTTGGGAGACGCAACCAAACAAGCAATGCGACCGCATGTGCGTTGCGGGTTGGCATCCATCCAACGAACGCGACGCAACCGCGCTTGAGAGAAATTTGTTTATATTTTTCGCGGGGTGCGTTCTTTTTTATAATGACAATAAATTTAAAAAAAACAGCTTCCCGGAATGATGAAACCATGAAATAACAAGTTCTACGGGTTAGTTTTACACGTAGAATTCGAAATTAACATTAAAAATCAACTCAAATTCATTTTTCAGAGCAAAAATTCATGGTTCATCAATGGAGCGCGTGTTACCAATTTGTGAAAGGCTTTTAACTCTCAAGTGAGAAAAGCAGAACTACAATAAACCTACACATGAAATTAAATTAAGACAAAAAACTTCGATTGATATCACCTTCGCAAGTTCGAAGGCAGTTCAGGGACTAATGAAAAATCAACCGTTGTTATCAAGTTACTGTAGTCATCAAGTGATGCTGTAGAAATCTGATGAGGTATTCTGAGCCATAAGAATCGAACTTGTCACTTTAAACTCGGTTAAATCTCTTTTAGAACTGGTGAAACCATGTTGTCAATATAGCATGTGTAACGGATTGAAGTTTCATTCGTATTGGCTGGTCTATTTCAATCTCTGCCATCGGATTACTGTAGTTCTGATCTTTCAAAAATGATGATAAGCATATATATGTATGGGGTTATTCGATCCATAGAATTTTCTGTAACAAACTCGGGCGAAAAAATCCGTTCAGACCAAAATAATGTGGCATTGAGTAGAGCGTTTTGTTCCTCTGTATCGGTTTAATCCAAGTGCTCGCTCGATTTCGCCATTTTGTATGTTATATCTTCTCGAATTAGACCAAGAACATATAGAGATATAGTCCCAGTTCTATTTCCAGTCTTCTCACTTCATACAACTCCATCTCTATGTATTTATATTCACACTTTATGCCCTTTGTCAATGACAAAAATTCAAATTTTCTCCCCATTCATTCATTCGTTCATTCATAAAACATACATGCATGCGACAGCAGCTACGCCGTTCTTATCTTTTCGCGCCCAATTATTTTTTTCCTCTTCCCCCTCTTCTTCATATACACATATACATACACACACCCACATTGCACCCACCACTTGGCAACGAGCCAAGATACATACACACAGCAGGTGCTTTTATTGGTGGTGAAGGAGCATCCCGTTGGTTGGGCGTATGTGATGTCATTAGCGGAGATATGTCGCGGACAACAATGCAACAGATGTCACAAAATGTATTAGGTGACCTGGAATCGAAAAATAACACCTGGATATCAACAAGTACTATAGTACTTTGCCATCATCATGCAAATATTGCACAGTCTCTTGGAGCTCGAGAAAATACTAATCTTGAAGATTAGACACCTGGTCGGATTATCAAGATATTTCATCAAATGTGTAATTATCCAAATGGGTATGACGTGGTTCAAAAACGTGTGTTAATGGAGTACAACCCCGAAAGAAGTAGAAGAAGAAACTAAAGAAGCTTACATATATATATTAATATGTATAAAAATATGGGAAAAGGGAAAAGTCCAAACAGCAAAGGGTTCGAATGCACCAAGAAAGTTCCTCGAAAAATATTCTCTCATTTTCAAAAACTTCATAGAGGTTTCTGCGTTTTCGAAGGTTGAGAATCTGTAGGACTAAAATGAGATTTCTACGACTGAGTATAATTCTAAAAATTCCTACAATGATTCAAAGAATTAACTGCAAGCAACAAAGATTTCTAATGCGAATGAGAAAAATTTGATTTTCGCAGAGAATTTTTTCAGCAGCATATAGAAGTTCATTCTCTTCATTTTATTTTTCTGAATTTATTCTTCATTATTTCATATCTTCACGGTCTGTAAAAAACTTCAGCGAATGAATACCTGATCAAACTCGGAAAAAAAACCTTTAAAATGATCTCAATTTGTTGTCTGAAAATCTGATAGAAATTCTTAACATTAAACGGTCCCTTTAAAACTGTTAAATCCAGAATAATCGCAATTAGATCATCATATCTCTGTTACTTAAATTCCAGGGAATTCTGAATTAAAAAAGAAGTTCTGTGACTTCTAAGAGTTCTAGCTAAGCTTTGACAATTCTAGAATTCATGACTCTCAATTTTTCGAAAAATTCTTTCACCTATTAGCAAGATTAAACATCTACACCGCCTGAAGATCGTAATCTACCATATAACTTCCCAATAGCCGCCAAATATTCTGGGCGTGACAATTCAGTATCACACCATGACTCCACCACTCCACCTATAAATACAGGCAAAATTCTGTCCATATAGTTCTTTATTTTCCATTTTATTCGTCGTTTCTTTCTTCCCTGTTGTTTTTGTTGAACGCGATTGATGGAGGCGACCGACAAGTTGTTTGCCACTAGTCTATCGATCGCGTCTTTATGTGTGTTCAGCACTCGCCTTCATTCGCCCCTCTATGTTATTTCTCTTCTATTTTCCATTTTTCCCTTCTTCTTTTTGGCTAGCCAAGCCAGCCAGCCAGTCAGTCACATATACACATACACAAGTGGAGAATGATGTGTATGTGTCTTCAGTCGTTGGTTGATGGTGGTTGTACCTAGTTCTTTTCTTCGCTTTTTTGAATCGATAAAAAACATGTGATTGGGAATCTAGAAAATGATCTGAAACTGACTGATTGGCTGGGAATTATCAAAATGAAACCAGGGGGAAAACTTGAATCACTGATCTTAAAAATCTGAGATTGAGTAGATAATCGGAAGATTTCAAGGAAAATCTTTCTTTTACAAAGTTTAGAGGTTACTACTTTTGTTAATCCTGACCTAGAGAGGTAATCTCATAACTTCAGAAGTCTAGATTCATTTTTGTGTACCCCTAATCATCATTCTCACTTCAGGACTCAAAAGTAATCGCTTGCCTGTTTACGAAATTCCAAGGTTTAAGAATCTACATAGATCAGGTTCAGTTCAGCCAGCATACACACAGCTTTTTTGCCCAAAAATAGGTATATTCTATACGAATTCGCGTGACACTAAAATTTTATGGGGCGATTACAATCCCCGACATCATTCCGTTCAACAAGATCACTTGCGTTTTCTGACAATTTCAGCTTGTAGACACTTTCAGAGTGCACTTCTGAATGTGTTTTGATTGGAAACTGAGCCGAGATAGGTGCCAAATCACAGTCTCTTAAATCAATCAAACTTAAAACTCTTTTTCTTAGCTCAAACTGAAAAGGCCACGTGTAAATTTTGATTATGAATACCTTTGAACCTTTAGAACTGATATTAGACGACGGAGTCCTGAGAACTAGCCCAGGTCATCGAGGAAACCCGGATTCGCGTAAACTGCCTGTATAACCAAAGAGGCTGAAAAAATGGGTTATTTTTGGTATCAATGATCTTTGTAGGGTGTGTAAAGTCACTTGGAAGATTCCCTAGATTCTTTTTGTCTTTTTTTTATTATTTCGCATCTTCCAAGTCCATCTTCAGAAACTAACCATCCATTCTTTCCTTTCTCCCTTCTTATTCTTCTTTGCAAACACATACACACACACACACATACGCATCCAACTAACATACACACATACACACACACAAAACCCCAGTCATTTCTTCTCTTCAGTCGCCTCTTTTCTCCACACTTTCACACTATCGGCGACCGCAGACGCATTCGCCCTCCTATGCGAAGCGGCTCGGCGTTGTTGTTTTCAATGTGTAGAGGGAACAGAGACACGCCCCTTTTCTGTTTGGTGTGTGTGTATGGGGGCCACGCCCACCAAAATGCATCATTCGCTTCGACTAGCACTCGCATTCAGTTGTCTTCTTCCTTCTTCAGTCTCCCTTTTTGGGATACCTTCTCTCTTTTCTTCGTTTCTTATATATATTTCGTATATATGTTTCCTATATATATATATTTTACAGAACTAACAATGGCCAAAGCCGCAGTTGCCAAGAAAGCCACACCAGTGAAGAAAGTCGGAAAGAAGGGAAAGGACCCAAACGCCCCAAAGCGTGCCATGTCCGCCTTCTTCTTCTGGATGCAAGACAACCGTGAGCGCATCAAGAAGCCAGGAATGGGAGTCGCCGATGTTGCCAAAGCCGCCGGTGTCGAATGGGGAAAACTCACCGACAAATCCGTAAGTCGATCCCCCAATCCCTACTACTCTTCTGAATCTCTCTAGCCACCCATGATACTTCTAGAACCTTTAATAATTCTTATATTCTTTACAGAAATGGGAGAAGAAGGCCGCCGACGACAAGAAGCGTTACGAAGTCGAAATCGCCGCCTACAAGAAGAATCACTAAACAACAACTACTACACCAACGAGATCCTACCAATCTACCAACCGTTTCCTGAATTTAATCATGATCTCTCTAATTTTTCAACGTTGCTGTACATTTTTTGAATTCTGACCCAATAAATAAATTAATAACCAAAAAAAAATGTGTATTTGTTATTTGTTGGCGGGAAGCCAAGGGTAGCGTGGGTTGGCAGATGGCCAACTGGCCTTGGCGGGAGAAAAGAAGGAAAGAGAGAAAGGGAGACAATGGGTGGATTATGGTGTCGTCACAGCGTTGTATTTTGGTGTTGGGTGCTGGGTGTATGTCGTTGTTGACGTTCAATAGATGCAAGGTGTATCCAATGTTGCGTACTTTTCGTTTGAAAATGTTTTTGATAATTAGGGATTGATTCATAGAAACGTTTGAATAGGTTCTTGAAGGTGAAAGTACATGTGCTTCTTTTGAAAATGAGGACACAAAAACCAGCAACAAAATATAGAAAATGTGAATAAAAACAGGAGTTACAAAAGATGGAATGAAACCAAAATGCAAAAATATGTAGAAAGTGAACATTATTAACCTGGAAAAGTGGAAAGATGAAATTATTAACGCAGAAATTAAAATCCGATTTTGATATGCTAACCTGTGAACTACACATACTGAAGTTGTAATAGTGGTTTGAGTACAAAAAACCCATACATACTTCTGTGGACATGGTGAATTTTTGTCGTATCGAATTTTAAGAATTTATGTATTTTATTTGTATTTCAGGTTTTTTAAAAACACTTGTGTACGAGACAAAAATCTATGTAATTATGATCGTTGACTTTAACGAAATCAAACTCTGATAACATGAAAACCGTGTGTTCTGCTCAATGATAGTTTGTAGCTAGGTGTATTCTTATTACAGATATTCTAAAAAAAGGAGGCTTGTATTTTCGATAATCGGATTTTTAAGTTTTCGGCAAAAGTGCATGATAACTTCGTGTATCCATTTATTTATTTCACAAGAAAAAAAGGAATATGGGCGAAGAATGAAGTTGTTCTCGCATGTAGAAGCACATTCAACTCTGTGAAGTAATAAAAAAAATTCAGCGGAAAACGCGGATAAGCGCGCGATGATTTTTTCGAAATTTCGCATAGATTTTCTAGTTTTAATTCAAAAATTACACCGAAAATTCAGGTTAAGTAATAGGTTTGAGTCAACAACTAACAAGATCTACCAAGTGAGATTTCTATCAACAAATAGTGTGAACACTGAAAAAAGTGACAAAACCTAGTAAGAATGGATTAACACCTCAGCTTCAAGTTTCGGTTATTCAAAGTTCATCCTGAAGTTAAAATTTGAAAATTCTCCTCATTTCAACTACGTTCAAAAATATAAAAGTTTTTGGTTTTCACGTGAGTTTTTTTTACGTTAGAGAGTTTACATTTGTATAGAGACCGAGAGTATAAGCCAAAATTTAATCGGTACCACGCGCTCTAGTGATAATGTGCAATTTTTTCTGACTGAAAACGATTTTCAGAGTATTTCGACATCAGAATCGAATTCTACGATTCAGAGAGTCCCAAGTACATTGTTGTTTTTATATAAAATAGTTTTGTTCTGGAAATATGCAATGCTGAAAATTGAAACAAAATTAACCGCGTGGTTTAAAGTTCACGTGAAAAACAAAACAAAAAATTTTTTTTGAACGTGAATTTCTAATATTTATTTTCAAGATAATTTAGAACGTTCAAACCAGAGTTGGGCGGAAGTCATTTTTTGAAAAGTCGAAAGTCGAAAGTCGGAATTAAAATTTGTTTTCCGGAAGTCGGAAGTCGGAATTAGAATTTCCATTCGCGGAAGTCGGAAGTCGGAAGTCGGAAGCTCTAAAAACGTGCGGAAGTCGGAAGTCGGAATTCCGCCCAACTCTGGTTCGAACACACATAGGAAAAATGTTAACTTCAGTTTTACTTATAGTTAGGTGAATTTTATCGATATTATTCTAAGGGTAACGTGTTTCTCTCATGAGCTTGATCAAGCTTGGATGTCCAAAAAAAATTGCTAGATTTCAATGTTGAGCAAGTTTTCAGTTAGTTTCAAAAAAAATTTTCAACGAAAAAAAAATTTTTTTTTCGAAGTCAGTTTTTTAAGATTGAATATGTTCTACGGTTTATTGTGAACAGTTTTTCAGAAGTCTGCTGTTTCTGGATTACAATGTGATGCGCAGTAACCCAAGTTTTTCTTAATTTTTTTTTGTTGAAAAATACTCCAAACTCTTACGAAACAATTAAAATCTTAAAGTTTCAAAACAATATCTGCGTCTCTTCTCTTTTGTTGCGTATCTTCTCCACATTTCATTTTACACTTTAAAATATGTTGTTTTGCTCTCCACAATTTCCTCTTTTTTCCTTATCATCAACGAATTCGTCATCAAACGACAAAATAAAACAAAAGCCTTTTTTTCCAGAATTGTTCTCTTTTTCCCCGCCTGAAATAAGCAAACATTTTCTTTCCAACCTACGTAAAATCTGTCACTTATATAAAAGAGAGAGACAAATCCGCGCAAAGCACAATATTTGCCAACTTATCAAAAATTTTGGATTTATGTATTTTCCCGCGCATTTTTATATAGTGTTTCTTATTGCCGCCAGCTATTAGTAGTAGTATCCTATTTCTTCCCTCATGTTTTTTTGTCCAAGAGAAGTACACACCTGCATCAGCATTATAAAATCGAATTCAAATGTCCTAATAAAAATGTTTGATTTGTCAAATCCTGCCACTTTCATCTTTTCTTATCATTTTCGCATAGATTTTCACTTGTTTTAATATGTGTGTTCGAAATTTTATTTATGTTTTGTATAGCTATGATAATGTCATTGAAGAGTACTGTAAAGCAGTATATAAACTTCTTTTCCTGAATACATTTGGTTTTCGTAAAATCTTCGTTATTTTTACTATAGTTTCTGAATTTTTAAACAGTTATTCTGGACACATTTTTTGTTAAAGGTAAGGTAAGAGGTTTCTGTGAGTTGATCCTATACAAAAGAACACTTTTTTGGTAAGACCCTTTTAGGTAAGATGTAAAAAATCCCTTGAGGATCTTACCTAAAAATGTGCTCTATCATTTAAGAACAATTTGCCGAACCCCCTTATCCCACCTTAAATTTTGTATTTTTTCTTAGGTTATGATAAATTATATTTTCCGAAGTTATAAATACAAAAAAACATTGAAATGCTCCTTTACTCTTTTGTGAAACAACAAAATCAGGGTTGCTCCAAAATTTTTGCTCATTTACCCTAGATTAGTCTGGCGCTGTGGTTCATTCTTTCCCGAAGCACTGACTTTATTAAAATTATTCATTTACAGATGTCAACATCTATAGATGACATTCCTCACGTGGCCATGAGGGAATTATTCCGAACCGTCGACCTGGACACCTTGTTCAAATGCAGAAGAGTGTGTCAGGCATGGAATCACGAGATTGAAAGTATGAATTACAAGGGTACACAGTAAGTCAGTAATAATTCAGATCTAGTAAAACAAAATCTTCTACAGAAAGCTCTACCTTCGAACAATGTTAGTTGGAGTTGACACCGATCATTTGACCATCGAGGGAACCTCAAAGCGTTGCTATTATGCACATTCTTCAAAAGACCTTGTCAATATGCTCCGTCACTTTGAACCACCTGAAATATTCCTTCTACATGCGAAGAATCCTCAAAACAGCCACATGTTTGACGAATTGATGAGAGGATTTGATTCTCGTTGGTGTGAGAAGGTGAAAGAATTAGAGATTGGTGATATCGGGCAAGTGACACCGGAGAGAACCTGTGAGATTGTTCATAAATTCTCTAACATCTACTTTCTTAATCTGATCTGGCGGGCTGGCGAATTCTCGTGCTCCCAACTTTTGCAAGGATTTCAAAAACTTCGATTCCTGCGGATTTACCAGCAACCAGAAGAGCACAAAGGTTTATTCATGGATAAAGAATCTTTGGATGTTCTTCTGGAGCATCAGATGAAAAATCAACGACTTCTACAACATATTGAGCTATTGATGACAACGATAACGTTCAATGAAGAGGACTTTCTCAAGTTCTTGACAACCTTGTCGAACATCCCAGTGCACCCAGATGTGCTAACTTCAACGCCAGATTGTGTAAATGTAAGTTCACTGAGGTCTACATATTTACATATCTCGTTCAGACTTCTTCAATCGACGACAACGTGTACATAAGCTTCCTATCTTGCCACTTTGAAAATCCAATTTTCACCAAACTCGAACAATTTTGCTCGAACAAAACCTATAGCTTCAAGCTCGCTCACACCAATTTCAACATTTTTGTAGAAGAATGAATACTTTTATACCCGTTCAACATGCATGGAAAAAGAACCTTGATGATGTGTTTCAGTTTGTGGGAGATCAGCAAAAAAAAAAAAGAAACAAAAAAAAGAGAGAGAAAGAGAAAGAAGGGTGTCTAGCAGAATTTACAAGTTTTTGGGCATAATGATGACATGACTTGATAAATGGCGGGCGATCGGCAACGATCCGCCGTCCACCAGCAAACTGTTATGCGATCTTCACAACCTGCAAAAATATTCTGGGTAATGATCCAAACACAGGGTCCCTGGATCAAAATTCTTGATTTCTTTCTGACTTAGAAATTTGAACTTGTGTGGCCTAGTTTTATTTCTAGGCCACATGTGCAAGTGTGCTCCAATTCAAGTGAATTTCTTCATTTCTTTCAGGGCTCAATTGGAAAACGGGATTGGCTTGAAAACTAATCATATTAGTTTCATAAAATCAGGGCTCATTAAAGGTTGTATGCCAAAAAAAATTACTGTAGCTCACAACAAACACCATAATTGACGCGCAAATCTGTACGCGGGCAAATCAAATTTGGCTATTCTCACTATGTTCACAAGAAAAATGAACATATAAATTCAAGCCTGTATTTTATATTCACTTAACTTATAAGGAATCTTCAAAATTCTAGTTTCTGAAACAGACCCAGATGTTCAAAAATTCTAAGTTCAATTTGGGACCGATTAAGAACACCCCTTCCCTATACTCACGTTGCTTCGAATTAGCCGAACTATTCGAAATAATCATCGAATGTGCCTGAGGAACTGCCACCTGTTGAGAATCAAAGCTTCGCAACGGGATCTTTGGTCGATCTTCGTATTTGTAATGATTCGGTGGTGGTGAATAGATAGGAACGTGTCGTGCGCGTGCGAATGGTGCGGATACAGACTTCTCCACCGGACAGTTGTACATACGATTGATTTTAGCGATGTCGACGTCAGAAAAGTCGCGAGCGTTACCTATTGTTGCGGCTGTAAATTAAGAAAAATGTAAATTCAAGATTCCAAAAATCAATAAGCGCTTCAGTTAAAGATTTTTAGAACTTACATTTAGCTTTTGGTAACATAGTTGGGAACCCATTCTTTGAAAACGCCAAACTATCATAATGCAAAATTGATTTATAATCATAAGGCTGTCCATAATACGAAGTTTTACTCAAATCCACTTTGCCAAACTGATCCAACGCTCCACGATCAATATTTTGCCAAATAATATCGATAAAGTTGTCTCGATCCCAACGTTCTGAAAAAAGCCAAAGTTTCGCATATTAAGCAAAAAGCAAAAATTTACCATGTTCATGATAAAATCCGACAACGTGCATCATCTCGTGAATAATTGTCGCATACTCCATACAACCATTGTCCAGACTTAACACCTGCACTCCAGAAGTTCGACCAACTTCGGAGAAACATCCGTCGACTTTACCGATGAAGAGATAATCTGACTCGCCGGATTGACGAGGGACAAAGCGAATACATGTTTTCTCGTGGTACTGTAAGTTTTCAAGGTTTTTTTGGCCAACCAAAAAAAAGAACTTGAGGTATTGAATTTTGAAAATCCTCTTGAGTTTAACTAGAACTTAAAAAAAAAAGAAAAAAAAAGAAGAACTTATTTTTCACGTGATATTTTTGGTTGAGCGTAATGAAATATGTAGAATGTTCACGTGAAAAATAAAAATATTCATTTTTTTAAAGTGGTTCTCTGATCTGAAGAAGATTTCCTTGTGAACCACTAAAATTAGGCCCCTTGAAATTTTAAATATTTCATATTCTTTGAAAGATCTCTTCAACCAACCTGTCTAACTGCCTTAGCCAAAAGGGCCCTTTCATGTGAAGAATAATGTGGCGAAATTGCATACGGAATTCTGGCATTAGGCCAAAGTTTAGCTGCGCGAGACACGCCATTCCTCTTCTGACGCCTTGGTAATCGAATATCCGACTTGTAATCGTTCACAACTTCCACAGGAATATGTTTACCAAATAAATCTTCTGCAATAGAAAAAAAAGAGATTGATTGATTGCGATGTATATATGTAGATGAGAACTTTCGATTTCTTCTCGAAAAATGTGTTATGCAACAATCCCCTATCCGACTAACCTCTCGTCAATTTATCAGCTGACTGAAAGTCTTCAACGGTCAATGCGTCCAAATTGTCCGAAATAATCACTAGCTCAGACTCCCTGGCAGTGATGAGTTGAGGTAGAAGAAGTGAGAGAAGTGTCCATGACAAAAGCATGGAATATTCTGCTGCAAAAGAGAATGAGAAGAAGAAAACAACTAATGGTCAACGCCTAGGGAGCAGGGGCACAGTTTGTTTGTCGAAGTTCTTGACAAAAACATATATTTGAGCTGGTTATATTGTGTATGATCCGCTAATTCGGTTGAAACTTTTTTTTGAGACAGGGAGAAGAGGGGGCAGAGAGAAATGCAGACATAGTTAGTGATATGATAGACAAATCCAGAAGCAGAGAGACTAGAAAAACGTACTGTATTTTTTTTTTTTTTTTTGAACTTTGACTTCTCCAAAAAAAGCGCTCTTCTTGCGCACACATTCATTATGTGGCATGTCAACAAGAGAAACAACAATTGAAACACATTTTAATAAAAATACATGTACATATTATTTTGTTGTATTTTTATTATTTTTGCCGTTTCCTTTTTACAAAACACTCCTCAGCCGACCGACCGACAAAAATCACGAAAACTGGATAAAATTCGAAGATGGCAGAAAGAAGAAGAAGAAGAAGAAAAAGAAGCAAAGGAGAGAGGAAGAAGATGGCAAACTTTGATAATAACAATAGTAATAGTAGCTAGTAGTACAGTACCACCTTTTAATTGTAAACGAAACGAAAAAGAAGTGGTTTGGAATGTGTAGTAGTACTGCTGTTATAACTTGGCGGAGGCGGGGGAAAAGTGAAATGAGGAAGAATTATCAGATCAAAAATCTGGAAACCTTGTTGGCGTATTGGCTGAAAAAAGCTCAAAGAAATAGCTAAAAATCTTCGGAGAAAAATTCTCCAAGAACATTAAGGTGTTAAGTGTATATGACAGAATGGACAGACCTACTGAGCAAACGACAACGTGGACTCTCTGGTTCGGTTCTCCTAAACTTTTTTCTTTTTTTTTGTTTTCTTCAAATTCAGATAATTGCTCTTCGACTTTTAAGAGGCTCAGAAATGAACTTCAAACATTTTTGAGGTAGTACCCCATACATAAAATCTAAAGACAAAAAAATGATGCAAAGGGGAACCGAACCAGAGAGCCCACATCGTCGTTTGCTCACCGACATTTCAGACCATATTGTACTCCTCTTGTAGAATCATTCTGAAACTCGTCAATTGCTAGCTGACATGGCCAGCTTGGTCGCTCGGCCCTATTTTTCAGGGCTTGGGATTAATCTTGGCTCAAACCCCTGACGAGCTAAACAGAGCCAAAGGAAAATATTTCAAAGAAAGATAGAAAATTTTACAGGGTTGCCCCTTTAACCCTAGCAGATACGGTACCAATAACTTCATCTAGGATCACAGTGCTCTTAAGACGAAAAAAAGTACTGTAGGTTCCTTGAAACATGACGAAAAAACCCGAGACACTAAACAAAAACAAACAAACAATAATAAAGTAATTCACTAATTAGTGGTTGGCCAAAAAACCGATTCTTAGACAATATCCTATATCTTTTGGTTGACGGGGCTGTTGTGTAATATTCAGCAGCTGAGAAAGAGACGCAGACGATGCATTTAGCACCCCCAAGCCATAGTGAGTGAGAGTAAGCTTGTTTGAACTACTAACCGGTTTTTGGGTCCCCGTCAGATATCGAGGAAACGACTGAAGATGTGTGAAGGAGAAGGAGAAGAAGCTGTGATGTGATGGGGTTGTTACGCAATTCGAGTGTGTTTCATCGAAAAGTGGGCGGAGTCGAGGAGGTGGAGAAGCCGAGGAGGTTGAAGAGGTCACGTGAGACTTTGTTGAAGGTCGATCACGTATGAAGTCTGGTTTTGTGAAAAGGACAAATCATTATCAAGGCCAGAAAATTTGATACAGAACAACCAACAGAGCTTATATTGAAATTGGATTCATGTCAAGATTAGGTACAGGTTTGGCAGAGACCTGCACCATCTGGTTTTAGACGAATCGAGTTTAGGCTTAGGCTCAGGTCGTTTTCCTGCTCTTTCTGGCAATCTGAGCAATGTGAGTCAAATTCTTTGAGACTTTCAATTTGGTTTCATAAAGTGTTGGAAAAGTGGATCATGCTCGTTGAAGTTCAGTACTGATATTTCCACATAGAGAATCTATAAAACTTACAGAATGGATTGAACTTTATAGAAACTTTTTGGTTAAAGGTGAGGTATGGGATTTGGCGAGTTGCTCTTAAAAATGAGCACATTTTTAAAGGTATAACCATCGAGAGATTCTTCACAGGAAAATCTAGTATTCGAAAAAAATGTTGAAAGTTGAAAACCAGATTTATTGGTTCAAAACCCTTTGAAGGTTATACCTTTTCAAAATGTTCTCCCTTTTTAAGAGCAGCCTACCGAGTCTTTTTACCCTATCGAATCTTCCAAATCTTTTTTCAAGATTCTACTTTTGTCTCATTATGAATTTTTCCTGGGAAAAGTTATAAAATCCAAAAACTAACCAATGATTTTTTGTCTTCTCACTTTGTAACACCGAGAAAAATTAAATAAGCTTACACATTACGCTGTTATTATCTGATTTTCGTTATCAAGAAAGCCATCAAGATTACACAACCATCTATGTATGTACAGTACTCTTCTCAACAAAACCCGTTCGTTTTTTTTTCTGAAAAAAAAAAGTTTTGTGACCTTGCCAAAGGACATCAAATCCATCGAAGTTTTTTTATTATTTATTTATTTATGAATAATATTAGAGTAAAAGTGAAAACATATATATCTTCTCATCTTCTTTTCATACTAGTTTCTTATTATTTCGACACAAAAAAAGGATGAATTCACTTTTTTCTGAAGAGGTTTCGGTTAGGTGAACAAGCACTTTCTTTTGGCGTGCGGCATGGGGAATTGGGCGGGACTAGAGAGGCTGATATTTTGGTGCGCGGGACAAGTTTTCGATAACCAAACGTGTAATTATTTTGTTTTTCTGATTCTGCACAATTTTTGGTTCTGAAAAATAGTCACATATTCCACATTTTTTTCTGCCGAAAATCCACAACTGATTAACATAACAACAACAAAAAACCAAAAGAAAAAATAATGAGAAAGTATCAAGTTATCGGCTGGTTGTATAACAGGATCGGAGAAGCGCGAACAAAAAAAACCTAGCGCATAATTTATATTTATACATGAAAAAGATGTAACTTTGTTTTTTTTTCGCGGCATGATCAACATATTTTTCAGAATGACTTTCAGCATGAATATATTCTACACCGCTTATATCACAGTTGGCTTACTCCTTCAAGGCCTTCTATTTTATCTAATCAAAAATAAATCTACATCAAATCTGAAGCAAATTACTTATTACATGTATAACACATTATATCTACAAGTATTAGGAATATTTTTCACATATTTTCTACACCATCGGATGTTGCAAAGTCGAACGGTTTTAGCTATTCTAGCACAGGGTCCATGTCACTTAATGAGCCCGCAAATGTGCTTTTCTGCCTATCATATATTTCTTGGAAGTCATTTAGGAATAGGTCTCTCTATTTCAAACACAGTGGCGTTCCGCTAAAAATCACAGAAAACGAGCATCCTGATTATTCCTACCAGCAGCACCGACCATATTCTGGATTTTCAGACATCACATCTATACAATTCGTATTGGTGACAGTGCTCTTATCATTTGGTGCATATTTTGTCTCTTTATGTTCAGCTCTGCTAACTTTAAGAATAATGAAACTTATTAATATTCACAAAGGCATGTCAACAAAGACGAAGAAATCAGCAAAACTACTTGTTAGGGGTCTGGCGTGGCAAACCATTCTCCCCCTTATTTGCTATATCCCGTTACCAACAGCCTATACAATCTCTCAAATTGCCAATATTGATCTAACCAAAAATTCCTTCATTCATAGACCCTCTAATCTCAATTTACTCTATTGTTCCTTATCGAAGAGCCATTATATTAATGTTGATATGTGACAAAAAAAAAATAAATGCCAACGTGAAAAACGTGGCACATTGGAGTGAAAACAAAATAAATAATTGAACAAGTATTCTTATCTACTCTATATCTCCACGTGACACGTGGAAAGGCCACTTGGCTTGGGAGTGGAAGAAACTAATCAGTTCCGAAGAATTTAGTCGACAAAATCAGTCTCATCTTTTTATATGACAGCTCCTCCACCTGAACTCGTCCAGCTGACCGCTGGATCTACGGTAAGTATTATTGGTGTACTGTAGGTACAAGAACCTTCTTTCAGGTCGAACGCTGGACGATCACCAAAAAACTGGGAGAAGGAGGTTGTGGTGCGGTTTACTTGTGCACTGACGCCACCGGCAAATATGCGCTCAAAGTCGAAGGTATCAGCGAGCAAATGCAGGTGCTCAAAATGGAGGTGCTCGTGCTCGCCGAGTTGACGAAACGTGGAAGTCGCCACTTTTGCAAGATTGAGGACAAGGGACGCTACGGCAGTTTCAACTATGTCGTCATGACGCTGGTCGGCAAATCGCTTCAAGACTTGCGCAAAGGCACCCCGCAACAATCGTTGAGTTTGGCGTGCTCGTTGAGTTGCGGAATTCAATCGTTGGAGGCGTTGGAGGATTTGCACAATATTGGATATTTGCATCGTGACGTCAAACCGGGTAACTACACCATCGGAAGAGCTGAGTTGAATGAGTTGAGAAAGGTTTATATTCTCGATTTTGGAATGGCTAGAAAATTCACTGACAACAACGTAAGTTTACTTTGATGAAAATCCAGCAAAATTCAAGCAGGACTCTTGAATTTTCAGGGTGTGATTCGTAAGCCTCGCGCGGCTGCTGGTTTTCGCGGAACCGTTCGCTATGCTCCAATCGCGTGCCACAAACAAATCGATCTTGGCCGCAAGGACGACGTTGAAACATGGCTCTACATGCAGGTCGAACTGACTGTCGGACGTGTTCCATGGAAAGAGTTGACCGACATGAACCAAGTTGGCCAAGCCAAGATCAACATTCGCAACAACACTGACAAGATGTTTGTGTTCCCGTGCCCGGCTGCCGAGTTGAAGCAAATTTTGACAATGATTGACAGTTGGGACTATTTTGCCGATCCAAAGTATGAGGACGTTTATCGTCTCATGAAACAAGCGTTGGCCAACTGCGGAAAGCCCGAATTCCCGTACGACTGGGAACCGGGTCAACCATTGAACTGGATGGTCAAGTAATTCTGGAAACACTTGGAAGCATTTTAATTGTGTTTTATTGGCAAATAGAAGATTTTGTATGTATTGGTGTAGTGAAATTTTTTTTTTTTTTGAAAGAAAAAATAAATAAATGAT
>LR548856.1:0-142273 GCA_900536415.3 Caenorhabditis sp. 38 MB-2015
GATGGTCGACGTTGTTTGGATAATCTTCCGGGAGGAAATCAAACGATTACCTACAATTCGTTCTTTAAATATCAGGTTTACACCTTGAAGCCTAACGCTGCCTTGAAAGCCGGATACGAATTGGTCAAATACGAGAATTTCAGAAGTGGCGCAATTTTGTTTTGTTAAATGAAGTTTTGCATCTTAGACATGGCTTTTTTTTTCAAAAAGTTTTTCAGAAAAATTTACCGTTTCAGCAGTTTTATATGATTTTCACTCCGTTATTCATTTTTGATAGAAACAGTCGTTGTCAACCGCTCCTCGAGACACTAATTGGGCACTCTAATCTATACATTTTTTGAAACAGTGAAGTTTTTGATCTCGTATTTTTATACTTTAAAACATCCATCAAGGGTGGGGAAAGGTGGTTGAGGAAAATTTTCAGAGCTCTCGAGATCAGATGGACTTCTCAGTTTTGAATATAAACATAAGTAAAAGTCGTTGAAAAAAAACACAAAACACAGCTCGCCCCAGTTTTTTCTATAATTTTGTTGTTGTTGTAGGGTGGATGGGACGAGGCCACTTCTACAGTGGAATTTTCCGACAGCTCCGGAAGTTTCATCAAAAACATAGTATTTCCAAGTCAAAATTGAGCAATCTTCAAAAAATAATTCACACGATTTACGTGAATAATTAGTGCCTTTATGTATAACAACTTCAAGTCCAAACGTGGCGTTGAAATCAAGATTTTATTCGATCAAATACGAAAACACTCCACGCCGAGTTGTTCATACACAATGTTTAGATTTTTTGTTCAATAAACATTTGCACTTAATTTATAAAAACGTGACTTTTTTCTCGAAACATTTCAACAAAAAACCGAAAGATAAAGATAGAATAAATATGAGAGTACTGTAAAGCATTCGAGCAGGTTTTCTTTGCTATCTGGATGCATAGTAAGGATGGAAACATATTAACGTGTTTTTTTCTTTTTTTTTTTGAAGTTGAAAGCTTCCTCCCAATGTAATTTTTATCCCGTTTTGGATGCGAAAAATATGAGCTTAATCTAGTACTGGAAAAAAATCCATAAAACATAAAACTATAGATAAAATCTACAGTAATTCACCTCACTCCAAACACTATGTAAACATCGTATTTTTTCCAAAAAATGAAAGAAAAGAATTTACACCAAAAAAAACAGTTCTGTTCGTCTGCGTCTCTTCTGTTCATCGCTTCGCCACCTTTTGGCCCACGTTTCTATTTTTATCAACGAAAAAGTATTGCGCCCAAACTCTGCGTCTCTGGACAGAGAACTATTTTTTTTGGAAACATGTATGGCTGCTGTTCTTGTTATTTTTTACTAATATTGTTTAACAACCTTTTTTTTTTGTTAAATTCAGTTATAACTATTGTGGTGAAAATTGCCAGAGGTTTCGCAGCTGTTGAGCGGAAAATAGAGGCTATTTCTCAAAGTTCAATGTTTTGGCCTAAATTCAAAATATTTTCTGTACTATCAAAAAATAATTTGTCATTCACATTAATTTCCATTCGAAAATTTCAGTTTTGATCGAAGAAGTTTGGAGTCTATGTAGTAAACATACATGACCAGACGACAACAACGTCTATGTACCCCTTTTCGCCCTTTTTCGGTGTTCTCTTCTATCCGTTCACTTTTTTTCTCATATTTTGTTTCATTTTTTCCTGTTTCAAACCATAGATAAAACATTGATTTTTATTAGAGTCTGAAATGTTTTCTTTATTAATTGAAGGTGGAAAAAACCGATGGGTAGAAAAACCGGAAACTGTAAACGGAAATACGGTTTCAAAAAGAGCATAGCCTCTTTTTGGTTTTTTGATTGCCCATGTATCTTAAAGAGGGGGGGGGGNGGGGGTAGGGGGAAAAAATAGGTATACTTTTCAATAAAAAAAGCATCCTCGAGATAGTAAAACCACCAAGGGAATTTTTACCGAAAAGGCTGGTATTCGAGATATTTTAGGTCACAGTTGAATATTCCACGTATACGTTCTAAAAATGAAATCGTATGTGACCAGCTACGTGGAATTTTTAACTTTGACCTGAAATTTCTCGATTACCAAGCTATTCGGTAAAAATTCCCTTGGAGGTTTTACTATTCCGAGGGTGCTCTTTCGTTTGAAATCCACTTATTTTTCCCCCTACCCCCCTTCAAATTTGAAACGAATAACTTAGGTAAAAGTGACACATAGTTATCATTTCGTTTTCTGATTATTCATTCTTATGTCATCTTTTGGGAATGTTTTTTTTAAATCCATTATCCACAAAACTTTTTCAGCTATAAACATTGTTTGTCGAAAATGGGCCAGGCTTCGAAGAAATTTCGAAAGAAAGAAGTTCCAGAGGTAATTGCGATTTTCAGACTGACAAATAAAAGCCTAAATTCTAGGAAGATGAATGTGAAGATTTGAAAAACAAAACACCGGGTTGGTTCGATATTCCATATGAGATTCGAAGAGAGATCATCGAAATGATGGACACCCCGTCAAAATGCATCTTCTCCGGATTTTCGAGACAATGCCAAAAAGAAGTGGGAATGTCGAAAAACTTCATCCAAGCGGTTCTTGTGAATCGAGTTTCTCCCCTTTTGCCACCTCGGATTGTGGTTCGATATGGTAATATGAGATCGGAGTTGCATTTCAACGAAACGTGTGTGAAAGTCGAGCTTTTCCGTGTCACTATAATTGAAGCTCCACGTCGATTTATGTTCGTTAATTCACAAGGCGGAAACGATATAATCGGTGAGAATGGGATTTTTGTCTACTTCCAAGAAGCGAGGTCACTTTCCGTCAAACCGAAAATAACAAGCCGTGAGCCGTTTGGTTCAAGTCAAGCTCGAATTTTGAAAAAAAAGATTTTTTGAAGGGTTTTCAGACCAACGTGATGATATTGATTCTCCACGAAAACCATCTGAACCCGAGTTTTGATGTATTTTACTTAAAAATCGAAGGGTACGGATTTTGTTATCACACCTCTCCTCCTAAACATATATTAAAAAAAATAAAACTTCAGATAAATTAATTGATTTTTGACGAGACATATGCAAAAAAATAATTAAGGGTACTTTAGGGTTGATACCCTAAAATACTCTAAATCATACCCTAAATTATTTTTTCTAATTTCAAAATTATCTGCAAATCGAACAGATCCGAAAAAAAATGGCTCGGCTGTGAGCTTTTGGGCCATGGCTGAGCTACAAGTCTAATTTTCTCTATTGATACATTTTTCTGTCTCGCACTCTCCAGCTTGAAAACAATTCTAGCCTTTTTTTTTCATTGCGACAAAACAGCGTGAGAAATATTTTTTCCGAGTTGTATGTTTTGGTTTTCTTAGAAATTCTTCTTGATTGCCTGAAAAAAAATATATTTCTTGATCATGAAAATGACGAAAACTGAACCAATGGAAAACTACATTCCCGAAAAGTAACGTTTTCCAGATAACGAATCAATATTCCTTTTTCAGAACGCAGAATTTTGCCAATCGTGAGACCTGTCAAAAAATGGGGAATAGAAGTTGAAGCAGGAGAAAATGTTCAAAGTTGTATGGCTCGATATTTTGGGTATATAATGAAACATGCATCGAATAGTCCGTTGACTTTGGCAATTGCGTTGGTGAGTTACAGAAAAGGACAACTCATCAAATAATGTTATTTATTGCAGAAACCTTTTCCCTATGAAAAAATCAACATTCAGAACTTGAGAAAATTGAAAATAATCGAAAATGTCGGAGAGCGAAGAGATTTGAACTTAATGAAAAAGGGATTTTTGAATATTGAACAGGTCTACTTATCCAAAAGAATAATTTACCATTCTTGAATGCATATTTTTGCAGTTGTATCCAATATTAGACAGGATCAATTTACGTGGAGTTTGTTTGAACTTTGAGCAATTACTCAAGCTCAAAGCCGAATGTATTATACTCGATCCAATTGGAATTACATCAAAAGAAATCAATCAATACATCAAGCTATGGAGAAGTGGTCAATTACATGCAAATTTGAAACATTTAGAATTGGAAATGAAAGGAGCAAAGTTGAATAGGGAGAAAATTGTTGAAGGATTGGAATATTGCAGTATTAGGGGTTTTCGCGAGTGAGTTTTACACACAATCTTTTCGAGCTGAAAAATTGCATGACTTATGTGTTTTCTTATGAAAATTATGTTGTCATACAACATTATTTTTTGTGTTGATCAACATTCGACTTTTAACTTTCTCAAAACCCCGCTTCAAAAGCTGGAAATTAGGCTTATATACTGATCCTGAAATTACGAATATCTTTTTGAAACTATACATTTTCAGTGAGTGAGAACGAAAAGTAAGCCCAAAAAATACCCCCAAAATAATATATCAAAAATTTGGTTAAAAATGTGCAGAAGAAAATAACTTATATGAAAATTGGATAGGAAAATCAGAACAAAAAATTTCAGTATATCTTGCTCAACTTGAACTTTTCAAAGTGTTATTCCTAAATTTTTCGGAAGGATAAGTTACATCATATCATCTAAGGTTGTGTGTTTTTTAGGCTAAAATTCTTGTCAATTAAATTTTTAGAATACCCCGGTTCTGTTTAAAGAGAGTCAGAACCACCACAAAACCCAACTCGCTCATTTTTAAAGGAAATATTTCAACTTAAAAAAATTAATATCGTTGGAGTTAACATGATATACATAGGGCCAAGAAATCGAACCATTCACGTCAAAACAATTTATTTTTCCAGCTCCCATGATAGAGTCGTCTACAAGTTGAAAAGTTTGACGAATCCCGATCAAGAAGCGATAATCAAAATGAATCAAGACAGTTTCATAATGTGCCTATGTATCAGAAATGCACCACAAAATGAGAATAACGAGTATTTTAGTGAGATTAATTGCCAATATTGGAATGGTATCCATTTTGAGAACCGAGTTGTGCCAGTATGGTGAATATTTCACATATAATGAATAATTTCCCCTATTTTAACCTGGTTTTTCACTTTCTTTAAATACTGTTTCATGTTCTTTTTTTGTAGTTCTTGTGAATTGATTTTTGATGCCAATCGTTTTTTCGAATTCATGCGACCATTTCATGGAGTTTTGTTTATAGTAAATTTTCAAAATGACTCTAAAACTATTTTTCTCAAAATAAAGTCAAAACTTTTGAATTTGTTGAAAAGATGAAGGAATGAAACGAAATTTCCCTCTATTTCTTGAGCTATTTTAGAAAATATTCATGCCAAGGAGCTCAACTCAAAGTAGAAAATGTTTCCAGATATTAATTGGAAATTCTAAAATTATTTTTTAAATGAATTTGCTAGGAGCCTGCTCACACCAGGCTGAAGTTTGATCGAGAGGCTCGTTTTCTCCCAAATCTGTAAATTGATAGTTCAACAAACCAAGCATGTGATCTATCAAATGCTGTGTGGGCTGATATTCATCTAATCGAATGTTCCTACGCAAAAAACTGTAATCGAATCAATTATCAAATATTATATAAACCGTCCCAGATGCACATATATTCATAGAACCATGAAATTCATTGTTCTCGTTCTTCTTCTTCCGGTGCTCGTCACCTCTACATATTTAAAACGTCCAAATCCTACATATGCTCTTTGGAACTTCGAGTATCAATTCCAACAACTCCTCAAGAAAAAAGACTTCAATGCCCTTGCTAAATATATCAGCGATGACTTCCAATATATTCAACATGGAAGAGAACATGAGATTTACGTTAAGGGAAAACAGCAATTCTTGAATGGTTTGGAGCGTTCGCAGTACAACATATTCGAAGGGAAAATGAATGCGTATTATGGTCCCGAAGGAAAACTTATCGTCACTTATGAGGTTCGAGGTGTTAACAAATTAATTTTGAGTCCAAATGCAGCTTTGAAAGCCGGATATGAACTGGTCAAGTTTGAAGTTCCATATCATGATCCTTAATTTGTGAAAATATTTTGAATAAACACTTTGCATACCATAATTGTGGACTTATTATTGGATAATTCACACAAAAAAAACTAATGTTTAAAAAAAATTAACAACGAAACACTTTGATTTATTTGTTGTGGAAAGCACATGCGGAACAGCTATTAACATTTGAGGAATCGTCTGATTCCGACAGTTTTGTCATCTAGAAATGAAATTTTTTCCATGAAATAACAACAAAAACCTTTTTCAAAGCCTAATGTTTCTTTTTAGCATTAAATTACATCATGGGAAACATCAACCCACCATTTTAAGATAAATTTAAAACACTTGAACGTTAAGAAAAATGTTTTCTCTTTTCCTGTTGTAAAATTTACTGTTCCAGAAGTTGCGTATATATTGTCCGATTTTGTAGTTTACGCTGTACTTATGTTGAATAAAACATCAGAATTGATCAGCTCGAACGAAACAAATATGTTTTAGTATCTGTTAGGGGATTGTTTCCTCTTTTTATTTTTCATTTGCAATATTATTTTCTAAATGAGAGTTGATGACCTTATTGATAATTTTTCATATTGAAAGGTGTCAACTCTGTTTCGCCTTATTTTCAATGAACATATTCATCAGCTTGAGATTGATAGTTTCGAACAGCAAATATTTCATGAATATAACCAATTTATTGTTGTCATTTTTTTCGAACCATGCTGAAATATCGAAATTATATTAGTTATGATGACGAAGTGAAAAAACATACGTTAAAAAAGCAAAAACAAAAATTCAACTTCTAAATGATTCGCTCGTTGAGTTCAATAACTTCAAAACGTTTTAAAAAGGTAAAATTCTTTTACTGTTTCAGCATTTGTGTATATATTTTTGATTATTTATTTCTCAACCAGTTCATGACCTCATCGAAAATGTTCAATAGGTTTCAGTTCTGATTCGCCTTTTGAACTTTTTTCTCAATGGACGTATTCTTTACTACCCCAATGTGTTCCTCACCAGCTAGAGATAACAATTTGGAACAGCAAAAAAATTCATGATCTAAATCACCAATTTATTTTTGTCTTTTCATTCGAATAATTGTGAAATTTCAAAACTGTTCAAGGTACAACAACGAAATGAAACAAAAATTCCAAAAAGTTGAAAAAGCAACAATTAATCAAAACTTTGAAACGGGAAAAAATGAATCATACCAGTTTCAGAAATGTTGTATATCTTTCCCGATTTCGTGTTTTACATTATGTTTAGTCGTTTATCTTTCCTTTTCAAAAGCTGTTTTTGAATCCCTGTGTGACCTCAGCAAAAATGTTACTTATTGTGAAGTTTCAATTCTGATCTGAATGTAACACAAAAAAAAACATTTTTTTTTTCTCATTTTTCCCCAACCTATTCTTCACCAGATTAAAAGCAGCAATTTCATGATTTTTAAATTTCATTTATTTTTTTGTGCGCTGAAAAAACCATGCTGAGATATCAAAATTATGTCAGTATATTCCAAAAAACAAAACTTCAAAATGATTCGTTCGTTTCAACACTTTTTGAAACAGAAAAAATATTTTTACTATTTCAGAAGTTTTGTGTATCTTTTCCGATCTCTTACTTTAATTTCTGCTATCTATGTATCATTTCAAAATTAATGAGCTCAAATTGTAACAAACATTTGAAACACCATGCTCCAGGTTCGAGGTTACTGTACTTTTCTTTATCAAAATATGTTTGTGTATGACCTCATCGAAAATGTTTCATATTGAAAGATTTCAATTCTGATTTACATTTTACACTTTTTTTCAAAAAACATCTTTTTCACTTCCTGCTCCAATCTCTTCTTCATCTGCGTAATATATTTTGTTCTTTTTGTTTTGTTTTTCACTTTTTTTCAACAAAAAAAAACGAAAATATTTGGTCGAACGGCCTTTCGCAAAAAGGGTGATTCATTGACTGTCTACGAAATATCCGAAAAAAAACAAAAAGGTCAGTGAGTCAAAAATTGATTTCATTACACACCCACATGTTTTTTTGGAAAATTGAAGTGCCGTCTGTCGGTGGGTATATCCCCCATAAGCCCCTTCCTCATTTGTTTCGGAGAGTCATTATTATTTCTCATTTTTGAGGAAAAATCAACGATTTTTCAAACGTTCTGAAAGATCATTTCATTTTTCATCTCATTTATTTTTAGTTTTAGGACATCAAAAATTATAAAGTATCATCAACTAATTATTTAATTTCTCTTGAAATATTCATACTTTTTGGGAAACGTCATGTGAAAGATCAACTTCTTGGAAAAATCCATGAAATTTTGTTTGAAACATATACTTTTCACGAAATTATATGTTGGTTTGGCGCCAGTGAAATGGGATGAATTTGATTTTTTGGAGGCTTCAAATATGTTGTGTTTTGGACAAAATTCGAGACACGTCATGTTGAGCGAATTTTAGAAATCTAACAAGAGAAGACCTTGAAATAGCATGTGTATGTGATATTTAAAAGGATTTTTGAACACATGTCAAAAAAAAATTGTTTAGCACACCCACACCATGTTAATCAGTACTAAAAACTGTGTCGAACAACACAGGTCTCATTCAAAAACCCGTTAATGACCTACTTTTCTTGAAAAGTGTTTTGTTTTACTTTTTTCAAAAATTTTTGCTGCCTACGCATTGCGAATAATGAACGTGAAAAAAATTCGAGAGTTCTTACTTTTCTGCAGGAAATTTTTTTTTACATGTTTAGTTTTTGAAAAAAAAAACTGATTTTTGATCATTCATTGTTTCATTAGTTGCATTCGTTTCAACTGTGTTTACAATTTTCTAATAATTCTCATAACAGTGACATAAAAAACAATTTGATGCATGAAAAAATAATTGGAAAGAATTATCTAAAGTCAGTCAGACTTTTAGGTCCACATTTCAATAAGTTTCAATAAATTTTGAGAACACGTGTTCTATTCGAACAATTTAATATAAAACTCACTGTTTCAAAAGTTTATCTCAACTATAAATCTGATTTTGGTTTATGTTCGCTGACTAAAATATTGTACTTTTATCATGATAAAATGTTGGAAACAATCATAGTTTTGAATTAATTTCAGTCTATTTTTGAAACCCATTTTCAAATTGAACAATCGATTGCAGCATTGAATTTTCATATATGCTGAAACGGTAAAAAAAAGACTGCCTGAAATATTTTCAGAATTTCCCATAATGTTGTACTGGCTATTTCTTGAAATCATATTTCCAAGTAATGTTTTGTAGTTTTCAGTACATGAGTCAGTGATAATGTTTATGGTGATATTTGTAGCTTCCAAACACAATATTCATAAGAAAAACATCATTAAGCACTTTAAGTTGAATTCAAAAAAATGTTGCGAAGATCAGTTTTCAGTTATAAACATAACACCTCTAAATACGTCAACATCTCTATTATTCCACAGTATATTATTTAGTTTATTATCTATTGTTTAATCATAAATGAAAAAAATGAACTTTTGAAAAATGATCAGTGAGATATGAAAATAGGTTCGCATAAGCTTTCATAGAAATTAATTTCGAGGAAAATTTAGGAGTGCAGTACCCTGTTGACAGACTATTCATTAGGGGTTATTTTGAGAATTCTCATTGCACTTTGAGTCAGATAATATGCAGAGATCAAGAGAATAGAATTGAAAACCTTTTCCGAAACAGTATAAATGCGTGAAAAGTGGTTTACTCTGAAAAAGTCGAAGAGTTCGTTCAGACAAGTGACCGACAGTTGCCGGGGTTTGTCGCTTGGTATGTTTTGGATGAATGCAGCTGTACGCTTTAGCGTTTCTCTATCACCCCTTCAACGCCTAGGTAGTCTCTTTACGATTTTTTAGAGGTTTTTGCAGAGGTGGATTTATATTCGTATTTTTCACGAAATGATCAACAAAGTTCGAAAAAAGGTTCTCATTTTTTATTCTCATAATCTCGGTAAGGTGAACATGTGGCCACGTTTGCGGCGCGTTTAACGGAGACAAATTTGCCGCCGTCACGCGGCATACTTGCCTCATCTCTGAAAACTTGTGGGCATGTTTGCGGCGAGTACGCCTCATCTGTTTTTCAACATAGCTACTACTGCTTAAAATTATTTTTATTTTTTTCCATTTTCCGTTTTTTAAACAAATCCCACAGCTGGTTTTTTTATAGAACATTATTTTATTGTCAAAGGAAAATCAGTTTTGATTCGAAAAGTAATTGAAATTGTGAGTTTTTCCTTTTTTTTGTTTTTTAAATTTGTAAACTATATAAGAACGAAATATTATTTCTTATATGGGACGAAAAACACCTCGACGCAGCACTCTTCAAACCCGGATATAAGAATAGGTCATAAATTATAGATTTTATGTTTTCAGTCATCATGGAAACTGTTACATTATTTGGAAGAAAAATAAGAAGAAAAAGAATAAAAGAACAAAAACTTGACATGTTCGTACCCGTTTCATTTGAGATCAGAGCTTTCTCAAATAATATTTGACACAATAAAAAGAATATCTAAATAGTCAACATGATAACATTTTACAGTTTGGCATCTACAAATGAATTGAAATCTGAAATGGACAGAATATGGAATATTGAACAATCCAATCAACTACCAACACTTGCAAGAAGATCATTCAGCTCTAAAAAAAATAAAAAGTTCAAAAATTTATTTTGTAATTCATCATAAATCAAAATAAAATATTCAGATATGATGAGCGCGAGCGCGTTCACCGCACTCCATGCGGCGTGGACACAGCGTACGCGTTCTCCTATTCTAGGCGCGTTGGCGGCAAACGTGGCCGCAAGTTTATCGAGTGTCTCGATCACTGCGATATTATATTTGATTGGAAATGTAGAGATTCTGGAAAGAAATTGGAAAATCCCTTTGAAAAGGGAATATTTTGTTGGCCTCATACGGAAGGTCATAACATCCATCTGGAGGATCACCACGGGTAAAATCTCAACACTTTTTATTTGTCAGACATGTTTTTATGAGTTCTTTTTTATACATTCAAAATCTGATATCAATTTGATGATTTAAAGTCAAATTATAGCTGAAACACTGACCTTTTTTTGTTTTTGTATCATTTTCGTGAGCTTCAGATTGTGTTGGATAGGATTATTAGTAGCTCATTTTATTTTACTGTTTCATCTATCCATACAATCATTATCCTTAAAAGTCTTGTTTTCCGGCTGTTTCTATGCCTCTAGTATTTTATTGCTGCATTTTTGCTCAAACCACAGTGTCTTTCGAAAATTTCCAAAACAAAAATAAATTCTGTTTCTGCACTACGTCAGCCGCCCGTCCATAAAACGTTCAAAATGTTGTTTCTTTCTAAATTTAACCCTGCAATGATCTCAACATCCTCATGTATTTCCACGTTATCACCTGGTGTTACGTACATTTTCTCTGATTCGGCGCTAGAAAAAAGGGGGAGGGCGCATTTTTTCCTTTTTGACACATTTTCAGCTGGCCATGCTCTTTTTCGGCGGTATTTAAGATAGGCGGTGCTCCTTCCATTTTCGTGTTTGTTGAGCTCCGCCTTCTTCTCGAGCCATTTTTTCGTTTGTCGTCGTAGACGAAGAGAAGAGGGTGGTCAATTCTTTTTTGAGCTGCTTTCTCTTTGAAAAAAATTGTACCTAGCGGGATTGAACCCACGATCTTTGGCATGAAAGACAAAAGCTTTACCCCTGATCTATTCTCGTACTTATTGCTGCTCTCTTCTTTTCCTTGATATTAATGATGATTCTTTTTTTCCAGATGCAAGGTTTGATGCTGATCTGCTTGGCCCTTTTGGTGGTGTTCGTCTCCACTGCGCCATTTTATGTAAGTTTTTTGTGTCAAAACCAAAAATAAGGGATTAAAAACTCTTTGGAAAAGAGATTAAAGATAACATGAAAATGCACAAATATATATCAGGAAGGTATTTTTTGCAGGTGTTCCAGTATCAAGACACTCATCTACCCCATCAAATGCATTTGGAGTCGATTGTTGGCGGATTGGCCGATCAATACGGAATGGATTCGACGCGCAATATGCGAAAACAATTGTTCTCCCGAAAATTGTGGTAGATCAAGAATGAATTGAATCAAAGAGCGACAAAGAAAGAGAGAGAGACAAATACATTGTTATGACGGGTTGTTTTTTTCTTCTCGGTTTTTTAATTTTTTTTGTTTTGATTAAGAGCAGATGAATAAGAAGAAAAAGTAGAAATAATGAATAAATTATTTGCTTGTTATGGTTTTCACGGCTTTGCAGGGGCGGGTATATAATGACATGTTACGAACAAAAAATGCCTAGACAGGTTTTGTTTACCTCAACGAGCTGACACATTTTCGTTATGTCATCAGGAATAGACTTTCAAAATTTTCAGGGAAGTTTTTCAGGTGAATGTAAAAGGTTTCGAAAAGGTGAAACATGTGAAATATGCAGGCGACAAGACTATCCACGTTTTATTGTCTCTCAATTTAAATAGATTCTTTCGATATTAGCTTTGACTTGCCGCCTTCGGATTATTGCAGTTTGAAACATTTCAATCAATCAGAAATTGTACAAAACGCAGAATCAGATTAAAACTTTCGAAAGACGACAGTAAGGCAGTGAATAGGAGGTGAACGGCCGCACCCACATGAAAACATAGTAGAGTACATATCCCGCCAAACGTCGGTTACACGTTTGAACGACCTCTGCGAGTTGCCTTTCGAAAGAGCTATTTTTCTGAAAGCGTTGATGGTTGTATAGAATGAGGAATGTCCTTTTTGGACCGAGATGTTTGATGAGATCTAACAAGAGCCCAATGGTTTGAGAAATATTGCAAACTCTCCGTCCATTCTGAAAATTATTATGTCGTCAAATTTTCCTGACTATGAAAACTTGATAAAACAGTGATTTATTTTCTGAAGGTGAACTAAAAAGTTGCTAAGATGGGAATTAGGATGAATTGTAACTGAAAAGTATTAAACTTGTCATAGTATGTTCGAAAAATGTTCACAAGCTCGATCAACACATCATTTTTACTTAGAACTAATAAACATTTTGAGTCATATTCCAAAAAAAAACAAAACAATATTCAAAAAATCTCTCGAACTGACACTTACGGCTACCGATTCTTTGAGATGGAAATTATTCAAACAGGAATTACAGTCTTTTTTTTGTTTTGATCAGACAAATTACTACATACACCAAAATTTGTTAAAATATTGAAATTGTCTAAACTTTGTGAAAAAAAATGTTGAAAAATTTGTAATAGAGGTTTAGATTTTATTGAGCTAATTTTGAAGAAATAAATTTTCTTGTTTTTTTTTTCTGAAAATAGAGTTTTATATTCACAAAAACTTTTCCTTTTATTTCAGACTCTTAAAATTCACAAACAGGTAAATTTCCAAGAAGTCCAAACAAAAATATCAAATTCTTCTCGAAATAATTTTTGGTTAACAATTTTCTGTTTTGTTTTTCCAGAGCAAATAAACACATGTGTTTTGCTCGAGTCACTGACGTATTATAGTTTTGTTACTTTCTCACTCAATACGAAACACCTACAGTACTCTTCCAGTTCTTGAAAAACTAGTACTCATCAGAAAAATTCACAGATTGAAAGCACCTAAATTAGATTCTTTTATGTCTGAAGTGGAAACTTGAAAGGTAGACAAATCAGATGATTTTTTGGAAATGTACTAACAATTTTCTGAGGATGACGAGGTTTTTGACTTTTTGAAAATGTGCGATCTATCAGAGCACAAATCATGTTGCATGATATTTTGCTACATGAGTATTTTTAAGTTTTGAAAGGGAGACAGGTGAATTTATGTTCTCTTTTTCAAATATTGGTTGGGTGTAAAAGAATGCGATATTTGTGGAAAGAAATGGAAAGTTGAAAAAGAATAAATTACTGTTGCAAACATGAGTGATATTGAGAAATTGAAACTATGGATACTAAATGACCCGGCCAGGATTGGAACATATGTATGTAATCTGATAGTACTCAATATTCTAAGGTATAGTGAAACCATAAAAACTTGTAAAAAACGCTCTTATATGAAAAAGACGTGAAAAAAGGACACAAACAAAATATAGAAATGGAGCTCGAAATGGAAGAGAAAAGGGTGGCCTAGAAACCGACAACAAGTTTTTATGGTTTTACTATACCTTAGAATATTGAGTACTATCAGATTACATACATATGTTTCAATCCTGGCCGGGTCATTTAACTAAAAAGATGGTATTATCTCCAAAATTTATTTTCTGTTTTTCGAAACTTCTGAAACATTGATATTTTCAAAACTCAACAAAAATCCAGAGAGATGAATAATTTCGAAAAACTATAATATTTTTGAAACGGGAATGAAGAAAAGAAAAATAATCAATTCTTGAAGAAAATAGCACTCTTTACTTTGAAAAAGTTGAGAGTTTTCAATGGAAATGCAGAAAAAACTCTCAATTAGAGAATCACGTATCAACAAAACAAAATTTGTGAATATTTTCTATGAAATACTATTTCTAAAAATGAGATAAAAACTCTGGAAAACGAATATCAGAACTTTGAAAACATTTATCTAGACATTTGGAACAGTAAACAACAAAAATAAAAACAACATTCATTCAGTCTGCAGTTTTAGCAGTGACTTCTTCATTCTTATTCCTCTTCGATAGAATGAACTCAATCGAATGACTAACTTTGTCAAGTGTCGCCTTCAAATCTTTATTTGCCACATGTTGAGAGGCGAATTGAAAAATCATCTGGTAAATGAACACAAATTGCCAATAGTTGTCTATTCCACCAGGTCGTTGACGACGAATTGATTTGCACAATTCTTTCATCTATAATTAATTTTTGTACAATATCATATGCTTGTGATTTCTCATTGAGAAAAAAATCAAAGTTACATCAATTTTTTTACCATTTTTCATTAATTGAATCGCACAAATAATAGCCAGATAAGTGCCTGTTCTTCCTGCTCCTCTTTTGCTAATTATTCCGACAGGGCCTTCCTCATGAGCATTCGTTACTCCGAACATATTTGATGCACTTGCCAGAATCTTCTTCGTCTTTAATCCAACATCACCAATCGGCCAATAATTCAACACGTGAAGTGTGACCAGAATCGGTTCAGCACATCCACTGGGAAGTACTTCAATGATATAAGTATCATTGTTATCAGTCGCATCGGTGCTCATTTCGACTTTCCGATTATGAAACCAGATTCGTTCATAATGTTCACTATGTCCACTTTTGATTGGGAAATATTCACTGAATTTGTCATTTGGTTTAGAAGATTCATCTGGAGAGCAAAGCATGTAGGTATTGTGCAACTTATGTTGGTAGATCATTGACCAGAAGTCTTCAAGTCGTTTGGAATTCGTGATTGGAAATTGAGCAAGAACAAATATCCGGGAAATCTAAAACACATTAAGGATGTTCAATCCAAGGTGTAGTGTAGCATAGATACATCTCCCCCAACTAACTTCTCTGATCTCGACGTAGCTGGCATGAATGTAGTCGTCAGTTCGAGTTTCAGTCTTCTCCAATTTGACTCGATTCATGTTCAAACATTCCACTTCTTCGGCCTGATTGTATTTTTCGTCGTGTTCAAGAAATGCTGTACATTCGTCATCTGTAAACTCGATATCATCGATGTAATCCCATTGTTCTTCAATCACTCTGGCACAATTTGATTGCATTTGTTGTAAGAGATTCTGAAGTGACTTCTCGACTTTCTCCACTGAAATTGGAAGTGGACGATACTCATACGACTTTTCAGGAAGCTCTTTTTGGACTGGGTCTAAAAAAAGGAGAAAATATGAAAAGCTAGAAAAAGATGATATGGACATACGCGTATGTGGAGAGCTCGGAGAACATGGTTTCGGTTTGACCGGTGCTCGCGGGGCCGTCTTTTTTGACTTTTTCGTTTTTCTATGTGATTCACATGTTTTCTCACTAACATCTACTTCGGTACTTTTTTGTTGCTTCGACTCTTTTTTGTTTACTCTGAATATGGTGCATATTCGAAATTCGCGCCCAATATCTATTGTTGATAGTGTTGTATCTGATGGTGGAGTGATGGCTCGCGCTTTTTATTTCTTAGGTTTCTTGTTCATAATTCCCTGTTTTTATTATTTTGTTGTTTTTAACAGAAAATAGTTGGCTCTGATTGATCAACTCTTTCTAAGGAATTGACACGCCATACGTGTTGAGTGTTAAGCTCTATATTTTTGTTCTGGTGCAGCTTCTACCAATTTCGTTGTGTTCAAAAGAAAGAGCACCATCGATATAGTATAACCCCCAACGGAATTTTCACCTGAAAGCCTAGTATTCGAGAATTTTTTACATCCGCTTTGTTTTTACCCACGTATACGTTCAAAAAAATTTTAAAATCCAATTTTCTCGAATACTAGGCTTTTCGGTAAAAATTCCCTTGGTAGTTTTACTATATCGGTGGTACTCTTTGATTTGAACACAACTTACTTTTTCATCATACCTGGAGCATGTTGTTGATATCTTTGGGCATGACTGTGCAAAATATGGGCTCGAACGGACCATTTTGAGCCGAGATACGTCGTTTTAATCAACAGTACACACACTTTTGCCCGCTACTGTAGAAGGAAATTTGAGGGATTGTGCTTAATCAAGTATGAAATTTTTTTGAATATTCACATTCTTCAAAAACCTCAAATATGGGCTAGAAATTCAGAACCTGAAATTTCGTTGCAAAAAACAAAAAACCAAAAAAATTTCAAGTTTCATTTTTACGTATTGTATTATCATTATTTTTGTCTTCCAGTTAACATTTCATTTTGTCGTGATGGGGGAAAAAATAAAAGTTTGCTGGAAGTGCAGTTATTTTTCATTTCTATGCAAAACTGATCATCTGGTTGTATTTAGGACAAAACATTATACTATAGTCTAGTATACGAGTATGTAGATTTATTATCGTCTCAATAATAATTAGAAGGATATCCAAAGAAGTAAGTAAAATGCAAATCACAATGTTGTTGCAACTCATCGAAACCAATTCGAAAACGTTGCGCAAGTAAAAAAAACTAAAATCTTTTTTAAAAAATAGGAAAAAAAAACTAGGAGATCATGCAGAAAATAGAAAAGACTAGATAAACATTTAGAGATCCAGAAAAAATAGCAAAATGAGATCATGAAAATGGACATATTTCGGGGTCTACATTTGTAACAATCCTGCTTCGTCATAAATATTTTCGATGTTGTTAATATCGTTGGCTGATGGGATGATATACTCGTGTTGTTCGTTGAATAATGGATAATCTTTTTCTTGGCGGATCACCGTGATTAGATGTTGTTTGCCGGCCTGGAAAAAAAGAGATTTTTAAATTTGTTCAATTTATACGAAGAATTTGCAACTCATCTACTTTTTTTTCGAGAAAAATTGTTCTGCCTTCTAATACATCATAAACCTTATGAATGAACATGAAATATTTTTGAAACAGCAATGTTTTAGAAAATTCAAGCTGCACATCAACTGATCTATTTTTATTCATTCAAAAATTGTACTTGAAACAGCAATGTTCTACAGAGAAGAAATATGTTATTATTTTTGAAACATTGAACCCTATATCTGTTTTTAATTTGATTGTAGCGAAAATCGAAAAGAAAAAAATAGAAACGTAAGTTATGTAAACAACAGTTATCGAAAAACAACCTATGAATTTTGATATACACACGATACCAATAGAAAAACTTTCAAAAATCCTAATTCGTAATTTATATTAGATTTGAAACTGTGAACATTTCAATCGGGTTCATTTGAAAATATTGTAACTGGTTTTTTTTCTCACAAAGTACTAATTTTAAATTATCAACTAACCTTTGCAATTTTTGACTCGATCAAATAATACATATAATCATCGGCCAACAATCTAATCAAATGAAAACTTCCAAACGATGTGGCTGATCGAAGTGTCAAGTCTCGAATGATCATCGATGTGTAAAAGCTCCAATTCAATAGGAACTGTTTCCCAACATTCGCGACCACATCCGCCGGTTTGTCATGGTATTTTGCAAGCACCTGCAAGTAGGATTATGACGTATTTTTGTAGTAGGAAATACATGTCTTGGTAAATGTTAAAAAGATTAAGGCTAAGCAGGTGGTTCTGCAGTGTTTAAAAATATTCGACGGGGTGTGAGCAAAATAACTTTTGGGGGACTAGAAATAAAATATCTACCTGATCAACGATGCTTTCCAACCAATCGGCCCAATCCACCATTGGTGCAATTCGTTGTAGATTACTCTTGAATGCCAGATTGACATGTTGCACCATCAACGTGTCACATCCACAGATCCATCCGGCCTGCTCATGCACTTGATTCATATCGACTCTCATATAATCCGCATACATTTGCGTTACTTGCTCTTGCTTCTGGAGCACTGCGCGAGCCGCCTGCGCAAGATGATTCAGAGAAGTGTACCTGCAAAACCTGAGTTAGGTGATTTCTGGGAGACGGGAAATTTTACCTTCTCAAACCTTGTTGCATGTACTTGATAGCTTGCATCTTCTTCTTAATCAGTTCTTCTGAGATTCCGCAAGATTGAATGGCTTTTTTCAGGTAAATGTCAATGTTTTTGGCAAAGTTGCGGCATGCTTGAGTGAGATTGGCTGGAAATTCAGGTTTGTTTTCGAGCCTAGAAAAATTTGAAGCAGATTGTCCATATTTTTTAAAAAGTAAGCTCTATAGCGCTCAAGACAATCTGTTTCGAAGTCTAATGCGAACGTTGAAACAGTGGAAAAAATTGAAGATTATATTTTTTTTTGCAGTTTCAGTCTAACATTATATTCTCTGTTTCTTGACTTTTCACAATAAATTGTTTGTCCTTTGTCCTTTGATTTTTTTTTGTTTTACCACTGATCAGCTTACCAGCGTGATAAGCTGATATGTCTTCTCAGTGAAAAAATGCCTAGATTATATTTTTTTACTGTTTCACTTCAAGATTAATTTTGGTTACGTTGTTACTCCGTTACTTAGAAAGAGCTTTGTCGCATCCAAATCTCAACCAAATTAAATTTTATTTTCTTAAAATTATTACGTTATTTCAAAAGTTCAAACAATTTTATGACCTCTGTTTGTATCAAGATACGGTATGTCAGCGTATCTGAACAATTGTTTTCGACCAAATATTGTTTACTGTTACAATGATAGTTTGTTACACAGCTTGTAGGTCAATTGAATGTTTCTGGGACTTTCGACGAAAAATATGTCTTTTTTTACATTGTGATCAACATTGCTTTTCACCAGACACACTTACTAAGGCGCAAATTTCAGATTCAGAGTTCTCTTTGAAAATTTTGAAGAATTTTTTATACAAATGCAATTTCGAAGGGTGAGGTAGGTGCACCTTAAAATCTTCATTATTACTCAAAATCTCAAGACGAAGCTGTGAACCGTTAACATAAGTTATGAAGATCGTAAGAAGCAATAATCTATCGCCCAACGGAGAAATTAAAAAAAAACATAAAACTTAGAATACAATTCTTTGTCAAATGAACTTTTTCAATTTTTTTTTATATGTGAATTCTCATAATTTTATTAGTGAAAAAATATATTTTTCGATACACATTTCTTCTCTGGTTTGGATTTAACATATAATTAAAAAATGCAGCATCTGTAGAGTAGTTTTTGAAATTAGAAATTATAATTTTTGCTGTTTCAGTTTATTATCATAGTTCACTAGACAGATGTTTCACTTGATTTTACCACTGTTGATCTTCTCCAAATCTCCTTCACTCACCTGTCAATTGCGACATCAACACATTTGGAATCAAACAATCCACGATAGTTTGATAAAGTGCCAAATCCAACTGAATCATATAATCTTGAATTTGTTCCACCGAGCATAGTGCCAACAATTCTTCTTTTGTTATCAAGTAATCGTTTCCACGCCAAAATTTGACCCAAGTATCTTCGATGCTTTCAAATTCCAAAATTTTGACCTGATTCAACACTTCTTTGCACATATGATGATATGAATTGATGAACTTTTCAACGTGTTCGAATTCAAGCGAAAGTTTGCGGAAGCTGTAAAATGAAGATATGGCTCAGCAGGTAGAATGTAAGTGTTTTGCGCGTGAGGTGACGGGATCGAGGTCACCTCATGGTGAGTTTCTTTTGTTTTTGCTTACCTCATCGTGTTTTCCAAACTGAGAGCATTTGAAAATGGGATATATGGCATTTCATTGGTTCCCAAACTAACACGATCATGTATCGTCATATATGGTGTATACATATCTTGTTGAATGGCGGCTTGTGGTGGCGCCGCCAAGTGTTGAGATTGTGCCTGTGATGCGATTTGTGTTTGATTGAGATCGGTGTGAATTGTGATTGGTGCGGCGGCAATCGGTGCAATTATAGCTGCCGGAACGACGACTTGAGTTGGCATTTGGACAGTCACAATTGGCTTCATTTCGATGGTCGGAGATGCACTACTGGAATTTCAAAAGGTTTTTTTTCCTGAACTTCAAAAAATTGTATCACTTACTCTCTACACGATGACGAGCTCGATGAGTTGATCTTCATTCTCTTCGATGGAGGCGCTTGATCTTGTTGGTTATTATATTTCCCAGTTGCAACCGTATTCACAGTATCCGCGTATGTATCCGATGGACAAGAATATGACAAATGATGTCGGTTGAGCGGAGATTCCGGCTTGATACGAATACCGTAGTAGTGGTATTTCGAGTTGCCACGTGTTCCAAGTCTTCGGGTGCGGAGACCCAAAAAAACTGAGCGAATCAATTTTCCGAAAGAGGCCGCGTTCACCGGGTCGAGACGATGTTCAATGCAGTGCCTGAAAAAAGCATATGTTACCACTAACATTTTTCAACCTCATTTTGTGTGCCCAATTGGCTCAGGTGGTTAGTAATCTTCTCAATGAGCGTAAGGTCTTGGGATCGATTCCCCATGATGACACTTTTTCATTTTTCTTACTCACTTCTTATAATGATCATAGAGAGTACATCTTGGCAGCGAAGTCCCGTCAGCGGTCTCGTAGTTATCCAACAACCATTGAATCTGAAAAAAATTGTATATTTATATATAATTTGTCAAGTTTCGATTTTGTTTTTCATTTCATTTCACAACATGCTCATCCGTTGCCCCGTTTAATCCGATTGTTTCCAAGGAAACCGGATCACAATTTTTTAGTACGTATGAATACAAAATTGTGTAACATTTGAAGTCATAAATCACTTCTGTTTGACTATAAAACTAAGAAGTTTGCGGAAAAAAATCCGGGTTTCAATTTTTAAATTTTACAAAAAATATAGTGAAAGACACAGTAGACATGCAGACATGCTTGACTTGTGTAGTTCTCTCGGACATTTTTGTAACTGCGCGGAGAACAAGAATTAACAAAAGGTTTTATAAAGTGTAGAACTACAGTACTCTGTACTTTTTTTTTAGACTTTATGGACTGCAGAATATAGAGGAACTACAGGAATCCCCTGAGGTACAGTACATTTTTTTTGGAACCTAGTTCAAGAGCATAGTTTTTGTTTTCTGAGAAAGAACATTTCTAGATACATTTCCAAAAGTTAGAGATCATTAAAGTCAAACTACAGTACTCCTTTTTTGACTCACATGTAATCTCGATTCAGAAATGAGTCCATCAATCGAACTACTTCCCATCGAGCTCAATTTTCAGACAGGAAAACGCCAAAAGCGAAGAGAAAAAAAAAACAAAAATATGTAAAACTTCTTCTTGGCGCGCACGAGCAGATAAAAAATTTGTTATCTTTTTTTTGCTCTCCGGATTTTCTTCTTCTTCCTCAGGATGGATGATGGTTGCTATTGGTTGCACACCTCCTCTCTTCTTCGACTTATACATCAAAAAAAGAGCCTCATCAAGCGGAGCGCAAAAAAATGTATGTTCTTGATGCGAGTGATTAGAAAAAATAAAAAGAAATAGAAATAGAAATTGAAGTGGTCAAATAAGAAGAAAAATATTGAGAAAAAGTAGAGAGAAGGGGAATTGTGAATTGCTTGACACACCATTTCCGGTATTTAGGGGGCAAGTTTTGAATAAGAGAGAAGGCCATGGAAAAAGGTCCTTTGAGCGGAAAATATTGCGAAATTTTATTGATCTTTTTTGGTTTTTCAGTGTAGTTTTGAAAATTGGAATGAATTTTTTGAAACAGAAATATTTCTTCCAATTTCTTGTTTCAAATTTATGATTTCTAATTTGGGTATATATAAAATTTGATCCAAGTTACTCTATTTTTTAAAACACTAGTGAACTTTTTAGAACTTTTAAATTTTGTACTATTTTTGAAACCGTAGTTCATTACCATTGAATCTCATAACACTATGGATAGCTAACTTTTTTTTCCTTTGAAAAAATTTGTTTTCTACATTTCTGTGGACCACAAAAACCTACTTTGACATTGAAAAATTGACCGAAAAATTGCTACTTTTATGATAACTTATTTTACATCTACACCAAAATCCTCAGAACATTAATTTTTGAAATTTTCAGGAATTTTTGAAACAGTAAATTTTGAGAGTTGTACAAAACGGTTTTGCATTTGATAAAAATCTCAATAAGTTTTGATCTCAAAAATTTTCAGTTGCATAAATTTTTTACTTTCATTTTTTCCACTCAAGGTAAATATGGGGTTTCGATTGTGAAGATTCACATTTCTTGAAAAAAATGGAGAACCAGAATTTTACGTGAACAAAAATGAAAATATCTGAAAAGTTTTCTGAGAAATTTGAAACAGTGATTTTGTTGAGAAAAAACCAAATATAAATACGAATATGGCTCAGCAAATTGAAAACATAATTTTAAAACATAATTTTGAAAAATAAGTTGTAACTCTCCTCAAAAAAAAAAAAATTGAATCAAATCTTGTTTTTAAAAGTCTAGTCGTTTTCAATAACAAAGAACTCTCACATAACTGTAGTTTCTCTGTTCACCTGGCTATGTTTACAAATAAACAACAAAAATAATTCTGTAAATAATTAGGAGACTTTTAAAATAGTCATGAGCTTACAAAAAGAGCGCCACATACCAGGCGCAAGAAAAACCGTTTTAGTATTTTCTAATTCATTGAACTCCCATAACTATCAATGATTTTAGTATGACCATTTCACATATCTGAAGATATTCAGGAGTTAGAAAAAACAAATTAGAAGAACATAGGGAGAGTTTAATGAAGATTGTGATACAGTAGATTCCACATGAGAAGTTCAATTTTCGTTTTCCAAAATTTGCATGAAGAAGAATGTGCTTTTGGCTATGCTCATTAAACTTTGAAACTGATTTTTAGAAATGTATTTTTAAAGTTATACTCATATGTATCCAATTTTTATCGAGAATAATTCAGGTTAGTTGCCGAACATATAAATTTTTAATGAACTTCGTTTCAATGAGAAACTACCATCTCTTCGGAATCATATAATTTTTCATAAATGATTTAAAACAGTAAATTAAATAATTGAATTCTCGAAATAACCTCCTAAATTTTCTCGAAACCCACCTGTTCATCCAATTGTAACATGCTTTCAACAAAAACAAAAAGAATAACCCATTCTTCTTTTTTTCTTTTTTCTCTTTTTTTTCGTTTTTGTCTAATCCAAATTAGTACTAATAGTTAATAAATGGTCCATTCAAAATATGAAAATGGCAACAGGAAAGAAAATGTTCAAAGCAAAAGAAAAATACGAGTAACCATGGTAACTCGTACTTTTTGAGTATAAACATGTGTGCGGAAGGATTTTGTTGCTTTGCAGTAATTTTCGGATATTTTAATTACACGGATATTTAAAAAAGAGTAATGCGTTACTGTAGTCAAAATGTTGAGATTGTAAAGTACAGAAGGATAACAGAAAGCTATTAAAAAAATCCACTACAGACACTTCAATTTCCACAACTATTCATAAAATACTTGAAACAGGAAATAAAGAAACTTCAATCTCAAAATAGGTTTCGCATATGAATGGCTCAAACTTCTTAGCTGAAACTAAACAATAGAGTATGTAATTAAAATATAAATAACTTGAAACATATATCAAAAATTTGAAAGAAAAAATATTACTGCTTCAAAATCTCAATTAGGTTTGATTATGCTTTTTGTCAATTTCGTAAGGAAAAAATTGGTTTTCAAAGAAAAAATACGATTCGACGTAATTCAGTTTAGAACTTCTTACTCCGTTTAGCTTATACGGGGCTTAGACAAACATGTGACAAATATCATGTGATCACCTTTAAAATGAATGAAACGTATATGAAACCTTGAGAGAACACTGTTTCAAAAATTAGATAATTTGTGTTTTTCGATCCAACTGTAATTCAATTTTATGGCCATCTAGATGAAATCAGAAAAAAAATAAAAATGGCATATTATTTTTGGTTAATTCACGCTGATGTAATTCACAAAATACTGTTTCATAATACCTATAAACTAGGTTTTTTGTTCTCAGCGCGGTTCTTTGCATTACCTCCAAACTCCTGATATAAAATTGAAAATTCCCAAGTCGAGAAAGGTGAATATTCAAGAACTTAATTAATATAATATTCAAGATTTGTGGCATTGCAATTTGAAATTGCTTGAAACGTATATCGAACTTTGAGAAAAAATCAAACATTCTATGAAATCCGTTTTTGTGTTTCGAGATGAATAGTTTTCACTATACATCAGGGAATTTCAAAAGTTCAAATTGAAGTTTTGTAGTTGCTCAGTGAGGAAATTCCATTGCTATGAAAAATTAAAAGGAGGAGTTTTAAAACAATTGAAGCAGAAAATTCAGCATCCGATAAAATTACTGTTTCGAAGTTTCTATGAACACAACTTTTGGACTTTACTTGTTTACAGTGGATGCATCTCTTCGTGCAACATACATACATAACAGCCACAAAACGGACCAACTTGCAACAAAGAATAAAAATAGGAAAAAACTCAGGTGACCTCTTGGTTCCCTTGCATTACCGTTGCCGGTGAGGCTCGCGTTGTCTGTCCGAGACCGTTATCATTATCATCGATCGAGTGAGGAGATTGTGCGCCTTGATTTTGGCTAGTGTGGAGAACCATGCCGTATCCCCCATTATCTTGTGGACTCGCTTGCATGTTTGCAGAGTACTGGAAAAATGAGTTTTTTTTCGTTGATCCCAAGTTCCAATTTTGATTGAATAATCTTTTTTAGAAATGTATCTAGATTTTTGCTTTTATCGGAAAACTATTACTTGTCAGTGGAAAAATATATCAATAAAATATTGGGACGCAGATATTCAAATGTATTCAAGAACAACTTTGCTGGTTCGTTTACTAATTTTTCATATTTTCTCTTTCTTTTTTTTTAACCGGGAATTGTATCATTCTCGTAACTTACTTCTAAACTTAAATTATTTTTGAAACTGTAAAAAATGGAATCCAATTATTAAAAAAAAAGTCCTGCAAAATCAAGATCTCACTCAAAGTCGGTATTTTCAAAAAGTCGGAGCTAATTTTCAAATTACTTCAGTTTTAAATAACTATATTTTTCTAGTATCAAAGTTATAACTTGGCTCAAGATGATCAAATCAATATTTGTGACCATATAATACTCACAAGAACGTATTTGGAAAACATGAGAAGTGAAGAGTGCTTACGTAGAAAATATTCAGTCTGAACTACGTTGACTGGAGAATCGGTTTCCTCAACAACTACACTTTCCAACTACAAAACGCAAAAACACTATCTTTTTAAATTTTCCAGATGACGAAACAGTTTATCTCAATCACCCTCCAAAACTAACCTGATAATAGGCAGCATAGCTGGTCGTATCCGGTGCGTAGACATTATATGCGGCTGGTGTCACCGAACTGCAAATGGTCATTTTTTGAATATGAATGGGTCACAGGTGTTTTTTTCTACGTTTCTATATACAGTAATTAATGGACTTGCACCGCCCGGAAAAAAAAAGAGAGACAGCAGACAGACAACATCTGCGGAATTGAGCAAGATTTTTTACTCGTTATTATGACATATATGAGAAGGTAATTAGTGGATGAATAGGAAAAGGAAAAAGGAGAACGTTTATTGGGTTTCCGGTAAATATTAGATTGGAGGTTGTGAATAATGTATTTTCGACTTTGACTTCAGAAATTGGAGAAAATGGTTGACTAGTTTATTGTTTTAAAAATGTGTATGCATAAAAGTGATATAATCAAGAAAAAAAAAGTTGTGTGAGAATTCTATACGTTTTTTGAAACAGTATTTATGTAGGTATACCTTGAGTGATGTGTTTTGCTTTAATTTTCTCAAATTTTGTTTTGAAAACAAAACACTTTCCAAATTGAGAAAATATTTTACTGTTTCAAAATTTGTATATACGCACCAGATATTTGATATCTTGTGGGCTAACATATGTAGGCTCTAAACTAAAGTGAAAAGTGGTCGGAAAACATTACACGTAATGTGAAACAGTAGTTTTTTCATATCTGTGTTTATGGTTTGTTTGGTTATGTAATTTTATGACGCTCAAAATTGACAGAAGCGTTGAAGTAAGTTAATATTATTTCTAGTTCTCGAAAATAAAATATGACACACTTTATTATTATTTTTAAATATTTATATTTAAATAATGTTTACAAAAAGTTCGGAATAATTTAGTTTTCAATAAAAATAATTTACTGTTTCAAAACTTGTATATATAAAAATGCAATTTTGTTTGTGAGTATTATGTGTGTGGTGAAACAGTGAATTTTTTTTGGTAGTTTGAACGAATATAAATGTGTAAAATTTGCTGGATAGTATGGCTTTGTCGCTAAAAAACCACCATGAATGGCATTTCGAAAACTCTAATTAGTTCAAAGCGACAAAAAACAGCGATTTGATTTCTGTTGAACAGTATGGCGCCGCACGGGTGTTTTGTGTTTCACCATACACATAATGTTTTCTCTCAATTACATCATTTTATTTGTAATTCATCCTTTGATTCTGACATCAAAATTGAATATACGACGCATCGTCAAAATATTGTGAAACGGTGAGCTTTTCCTCATCGAGGGTGTGTTTTTTTAATATCATTTTGTTACCTACTTACTCTCAGTTTTTCATGAATTGAATTGAATTTTATATATATTTTTTAATTTTTGAATGAAGTTTTATTATGTAAAAAAATTATTACTACTAAAAATAATTTACTGTTTCAAAACTTGTATATATAAAAGTGCATAAAGTAAATTACTTTGTGGGCTAACATGTGTAGGCTCTAACGAGATGAAAAGTTGTTCACAAACATTATACGTATTTTGAATGTAATTAGTTTTTTCTCAGTTATAGTATGTTTCTGAGTAGATATTTTAGTAGACACTATTGTAGATTATACTCTATCGATCTTTGCTATTTTAAAACAAATGAAACAACAGTTAGAATTATAACTAACATAGATTAATTTTGCACTATGAAGTTGTGTTCACAACACATGTATAAGTATGAAATTTATAAGAATAATAGTTTACTTTTTCAAATTTTGTATATATTCTCACTTGAAAGTTTGTAGTTCACTTTTTTCACGTGAGACCTCATGAAACATATCGATACACTGGTCAGTTAACGTAGAGGGTAAATAATGTTTTTCTCTCAAAAAGTTATATTTCAAGACACATGTCAAGATATGAAGTTTATAGTCGGAACAATTTTCTGTTTCTAAATATGTATATATGAAAATGCAATGGATAATACATTTTGAGGGCTAACATATGTAGGCTCTAACCAAAACAAATAAGTAGTGAAAAAGCATTATACCTTGTGTGAAACAGTGAATTTTTTTTTTCGATATTCAGTTTTTGAAAAAATGTTGTGAACTTGTGAGCTTTTCCTCATCGAAAGTGTGTTATTTTTAATAGCCTTATGTTACTTACTTACTAGTTTTCTATGAATTGAATTATACATATTTTTAAATTTTTGAATGAAGTTTTTTATTATGTAAAAAAATTTATTACTTCTTAAAATAATTCACTGTATCAAAACTTGTATACATAAAAGTGCATAACACAAATTACTTTGTGGGCTAACATGTGTAGGCTCTAACAAGGTGAAAATTTATGCAGAAACAGTAACGTTTAATTTTGCACCATAAAGTTATGTTCACAAAACATGCAAAAGTATGAAATTTATGACGATAATGTTAACAGTTTCAAAACTTGTTTATATAAAACTGCTATACATAGATGATTGATTTTGATTGGCCCTCAAATATGTAGGCTCTAACCAACACAGAAAAAATGTGGAAAAGCATTACTCGTTGTGTGAAACAGTGAGCTATTCTCATTAATATTCAGTTTTTGGGAAGACTTTATCGTGTAAAAAAATGTTATGAACTGGTACAGCGAAAAATCAACGTGACCTGCATCTCTAAAGTTCCATGAAAAAACCAATTTTCAACTTGGAGATAAACTTAAAAATTAATATTGTGGTTGAATTAAATTTACTGCTTCAAAAAATTCATATATGAACGTGCGTAAGACGAATGATTGTGTGGGCTAACATGTGTAGGCTCTAACAAGTTGAAAACGTTATGTAAAAACGACGTTATTTGTGTGGTGAAACAGTAGTTTTTGATGGGTATTTTACTGTTTTGTAACCTATTGCTTATACTTTACAAGCTGATGAACATGAAAAAAATGAGTTGAAAAAAAACTACTAACTGTGTTAATTTTTTTTTGCTATTTCAGACATTTTTATGTGAGTTAACATATGTAGACTCTAACTAAAAAAAAAGAAATTGTGCGAAACATTATACATGTGGTGAAACAGTAATTTTTTATTTGTGTGTTTTTATTTAAAAAATCAACAAGATAATTTTATTCATTTTAGTTTCATTTTCCCACACTCCAATGTTTTTTGAAACGTGCATACAAAAAAGAAATAATGAAAATTATAACTTTTTCATATTACTGTTTCAAATGTTCTATATATTATTGTATCTCTCATATTATCTTTACGAGTTCTGAAAGTAACTGGGACTCACACTAAAGATTACATGTCATGAGAAAAACATATTACAACAAAGAAACAGTGAAATTTTCTAAATAATTCTTAATTTCAAAGTTTGTTTTGATTTTTAGTAGTGGAACGGTGAATTTTTTATTTGTGCTCTAAAATACATTCATAGTATGAGTATTTAGGGATCAGAGAAAAATATGTTGCAATAGTGAAACAGTAAAATTTTTTCAATAAAAATGTTCACAGATTTACTAAAAAACAAAAGTTATGAATATTATACTTGAATAATTTCCCTGTTTCGAAAGTTTTACATATAATTCAATGGAAAATTTTTGTTTGCGGGTTCACTAGTATACGGAGAACTTACATTGAACGTGAATTTGAAAACATCACTTATTGGATCGGTGAAACAGTAAACTCTTTTACGTGGTGTATTTTATACTATCAAAAGACAATAATTAGCTATTCGGTTATAGTAAAGATATTTTAAAATTTATCTATGTTGAATGTGTTATACTCGAATTATTTCACTGTTTCAAAAGTTGTACACATACTTGCATGAACCACTTCTTCTTTACGGGTTATCATCTAAACGAGAACTCACATTAAACGTGAATTTAGAAACAGCACTTATTAAATTGGTGAAATAGTAAATTTTTCCGAACGTTTTCGACTTGTGATTCAAAGAATGAGGGAAAAAAAGCATTAATGTTCTGCGCTGTTTTATAAAAGTTGATTGAGAGCATTTGGTAGAAAAATATATTAAATTCGAGAAAACTATAAAAAAAGATTTTGAGTATAAATTGGAACTAAAAGAGAAAGTAGCCATTCGAATAATTTCTTGTTACGAATAGGTACATACGATCAATAATTGACGTATCAAGAGGTCTCATGAATAAAAATGGAAGAGTTAGAATGCTCTTATAGTCCAAGAGTGTACTGTGAAAACATTACTAAAAGGTTACACTTTAATTTTATGTGAACTTGTTCGAAGAACTTTATCAATTAATGAAAGTGTGCAACTTATGTTGAGTTGAAATAGCCTTCCCATATCTTTTTAAAATATATTAATGTTAATGAAAAAGTCAAGTCTTCGGTAGATAAGAACACAGTTTAGTTAAGCTACATAAAAGTCTCGAAACAGTATTTTAGTATATTGTTAGTATATTATATATGACTACCATCCAAGACTTAGAGTCATTAAATAACTCTCAAAAGTTGCCCAGAGAAACATTGTTACCAATAACAACATTATTTCGAACAATAGGACACCGTCCCGCCACGGGCAACAGTATCCAAGAATCATCACTTGGGCCCCTCTTGGAAATCCGAAACTCACCCATACATACTATTACATTGCGGAAGGTACATTTTCGAATTTGAATAAATTTCGCGCTCGCAAAAGGTGAGGAGCACGGTGTGTGGTGGCGTATTTAAAATGAGAAGAAGACTTTTTGCTTCTTTCTTCCTTTCTTTTTTTTTGACTCATTCACTCATCCATCCATTAAGAATTCTCTCCTCCCTCCCCTACCAGCAGCTAAAAAGGACATGTGCGCTTTTGTGTTTTTCGTTGAAACTATGGTAGCCGCCTATTACAAAACGTTGATTTATGCGTTTTAGTCGGTCGGGACCGCGCATCTTTTATGACTTTAGTTTTGCTTTTTTTGAATGATGTAGGGGGAGTACGGTAGGATGAGCAGGTGAGGGAAATATGACGAGCAAAGGGGCGGGCTAATGGAGTACGGTAGTTGAAGAGTTTCAAAAACAATAGATGAGTGAGAGATGTGTTTGAAAGGGGTCTGCGATTTTTGAAGCTTGGAGTCATGGGGATTTTCGAGATTTTCAATAGTGCAAACGAATACTACTTTTGTCTCTGAACTACTACGTCAAAAATTCACGATTTCACGCATTATTGAAAATCTATGAACTCAATGTTGATTGTTCATATTAGGTAAAAGTGTTCCTAGTTTGATCCTATTGTCTTTCGGAACTGATACAGTAAAAAATAGTTCAGAAGTTTTTCTGATTCTTAAAGGTATTGCATTCAACAATTACAACAGTCACGACGAACTTGGAATGTTTGAAAATGTAAAATTATTAATAAACAATCACTGGAAATTAGAAAAAGTACAGTGGGAAAAATCTCTACGTAATAACTACAACATTGGAGTTTACATTGGAAGAAGAAAAATGGTTGAAAAATGATCGAACACTTACTAATGTAGTATAGTTGGATGAGCTATGAAGGAATTTCACTTTCTAAGAAGAAATCTTTTACAACGTTAGACTTTGCCTCAGGTTTTTACATGGAAACGAATAACTCTAACAATAAGAATTTCCAATAATTTTCACAATTTTCTGATAAAACAAAAATTGAATTTAAAAAAATTCACGTGAAATAATAATAAAATGTTACCTGAGTATTAATTTTCAGTTTTTCTTACTAGTGTCTCCAAAATTTGAAGCTCCATTCAGGAATTTTCAGCTAAACAAAGATTCCAGAGAGTCCAAAAATTGGGAATTCGTGTGAAAGCAAACATTTAACATTTAAAAGTATTCCCGTTTCATAGCAATTTCATAACCTGATACATTTCGATATGCAGATAGTATGAGCTCGCGCATCGATTCTCGGTCTTGGGAAATACTTATCTCTGAAAAGTTTGTATTTTTAAGTTTTTATCATTTGATACTCAAAAAAAAAAAGGTTTTTATGAATCAGAGAAACAGTAAACTGCATGTTTTAAAACTGACTCCACCGTCTTTAAGTTTTAAAATTTCCGGAAAAATGTCTCGATAACTCATTTTTATGAAAACTCAGTAAATCGAAAAAAAGTAGTTTCGATCCTATTCTTCTCAATGACGTTACAATTTTCTTTAAAAAGTATGTATTTTGGTGGGTTCTCATAAACTGAGCAAAAAAATTAGAAACTAAGAATCCTCGTGGAGACAAAATTTTTACATTAAAATTATTACTGTTTCAGAAAACTTTCTTAGCCCAAGACAATTGGATAAGTTGATTGGAAAATTCCTACTTCTACAAATATGTTTCAGAAACTGTGTATTGATAGAAATGTATTGTTTCTTTCAAGAAAAATAATGGTTTCGAAAATTAAAACGTTTCAGCGCGTTTATTAAAATTCTTTTTATTTTCGAATATATCTCAAATTATTGAAACAGTAAACTTGCAATTTCCCAAATCAAGTTGCTAGAAATAAAGTTTCAAAACTTTCCTTCACATGTTCCCGCAAAAAAGCACAGATTCAAAACAAAAAAACTTAGTTATTCCCACATTTTCCAAACATTCCCCTGTCAAAAGTCCACTTCCATCTCCTTTCGTTTTCCTTCTTACTAATTTAGTTCGTTTCTCGACTCGTTCCTTCATAACTCAAACATCTGCTCTCTCCTTATTTTTCTACCTTCAACGGTTTAATTATGCGTTTACTAATATCTAACCAGAGTATTTAGATATTAAGATGGTCAACGGTAGTAGAGGGAGAAGGCAGGTGAGAATAGGAGAGCAAGAAAAATTGCGATTTGGAAAATTTTACTTCTTCGAAGGAGTTAGATTTTGGAAAGTGGATAATGAAAATATTCAAGTGTATAAAAATTTGCAAATTTATTTTAGAAAAATTCACTGCTTCAAAAAATCAATGAAAAGTTGAGTGGATGATGGTAACTAGTTTTCACCAATTTGTCGAAATTCAGCCTTAAAAAACGGCCTCAATTGGTTTACTAATTCGTCAAACACTTTGCTGGTCAATCAAGACTCTTGCCGACGAGTCATGAGAAAAGGCTGTGCACATTAATAATTATAGTGTGCAAAACACGGAGAAATATCCTAATTCTTATTGGATCAAGTCATGGGTTACTAATTAAATAAAGTAACACATTCTACCAAATTCGACATTTCTGTGGGTTCGTTTTTACACACGCCGTGGGATCAATAATCAGAACTAAAATTCACTGTATGATAACTTATGTGTGGACAACATGTAGGACTGATTGAAAAATAAAGGGTCAATACTGTTTAAAAAAAAATATTTCTCCAAAATCAAGGGACTTATTCAGAAGAATAAATTACATGGAAAGTTTCTTACATAATAAAAATATAACTTCCAAAGATCACTATTTCATATTTGGATGAAAAACTATAAAGTTTTTGAGGACTTTGTTCAATCGGAAAAAAAACTTTATTCTTCCCCAATCAGATCTAGTTAGAAATTTGAGGCTGCGCAGTATGTCAGCAATTTTTCACTGGCTATTAGACAAAAAAAATCACTGTTTCAAATACGTTTCAAAAAATATAAACCTAATAAAAAAACCTCAAAAAATATAAAAAAAAACCTCAAAAAATATAAAGCTTGTTAGTTGATTTTTTTCACAAAGTTTATCTTATTTTCAGAAAGGTAATTCTTAAGTCAGATATTTCAAGTACATGATGAAAAAATCACTGTTCCAGACACGGTTGAAAAATTGTAACAAACTATCGGGAACGTTTTTGAGTTGATTTTCCAATCCAATCCAGCTAGCGTTTAGTACTGTGTCACCAATTTTATACTGACTAATATACAAAGCTCACAGTTTCAAATACGGTTCGAAAGTTGTAAACGCTATTGACAGTTAATTTCATTTCTATACCCCTCCATATAAACATAGGTCCACCCGGTGTTGAATTTCTGCTTATGGGTGGACCTATATATTTGTGGAGGGGCATAATATTGTTTGTTTAAAAAAAAAGTTTCAGTTGAATATGAAATACTTTAAAAAAAAGAATAGTTTCTGAACAGTCATTAAAAAAGAAGTTTCGACAATCATCTGATTTTTTATCAGAGTTGAAATATTTGAACCAGTTGGAATGTGTTGGTTTCTTTCTTTTTTAATATACTCAGATTTAGGACAATATAAAAAGTTGTGACAAGAAATCACTGTTTCAAATGTCTTTCAATATCATTACTTGTTTACGTGAATAGTTCATCAACCTCTAATCTTCTCATCTTCACAAACATCTCGACCAAATCACAAAGTGCCAACAACACAACAACGATCACATCAAAAAGAAAAAAAGAAAACTTTTTAGTCAAAAGTGAGAATGTGTTGGGCGGGTATCCAAGGAGTCAACATCATCATCATTTTCATCTATATAAAATATATATAAACACGTCAAAGTGAGTGAGTCCCGTAGCCGTAGGAACCGTTGCTTCATCTTCTTCTTCTTCTCTTTTTTCTTCTCAGTCAGTTTTCTTTCGAATGTCACCTTGGAGATGGTCGTTTCCCGAGACAACCACTTCAAATCGGCGGCAACGCATACATTCACTCAAAACACTTTCCACTCTACTTGCTCACTATTTTTTGGATCCGAAGGTTAGTTTTGGGCATTTTTCAATGATATTCTAAGGCTTCTGGGATTAGATCTTAGATTCTGAATTTCTGAACATCTTGAATTTCTATTGCTCATTTTTTTTTGATTATGAATGTTTTGAAAATATAACTTCGAGTAGAAAATTTTTAGGATTTTGAATTCTTTGAAAATTTCTCAGTTTGAGGATTCTGGAGGTCTTCTAATTTGAGAAGTCGTCAAGAGATTCTGTGAAAATTTATAGATTTATGATTCTGGTTTTCCGATGCTGAAAATGAGGGTTCTAACGTGGTATAGCATTCTAAACTTCTAGAAAGCGTCTTTATCTCCAGAATGTTGTGGTGTTTTTGGGGAGGTCTAGATTGCTGAAGTTCTGTTGTCTCTGAAGGTGTCTAGAATTCAGAAAACAATAAAAAAGATCTTCGATTTTGAATTGTATGCTCTTCGACGTGAGACATACTTCTTCTCATACTGAGAAATACAAAGTCTTCTAGAATAAATTTTCAAATTACTTCAGTATCTTTTTGATGTTTTTGAGATGCACAGACAAAAGTTGGAACGTTTCCAAATTAATCACGCAGAAAATCACTACGTGATGAAACAACTCATTCTTTCTTATTCCTAGCAAACCTCTCCTTCAACTCCCATTATTTTTTCTTCGTCTCTTGCCTTTCTAATCCCACAGTACATTATCTCGTTCCAACTTGTTTGATTACTATATTATGTCAAATATAAAATATGAAAGGAAGGATATAAGAGAAGAGTTTCCAAGGTGACCAAAAACACTTTTTTTTGCCTCCATCTTCGTCTTTTTTTCAAAATCCTTGACAGAATTTATTAATGTTTTTATTTTATCTCCAGCTTACTTATATTGACTTTCGAGAGTGGATTGTTTTTGAGAGTTTGCTGTTTCGAGGTTTCTTGAACTTTCGAATGTCTATGTTTTTGTTTTGTTTGCTATATATGCTTCTATTTTTATATGATAATTGTTTTTGAAAAATTGATAGTTTTAAATTATAATTTTTTCTGTTTCGAGAATAAATCCAATGTTTATTGGCTAGAAATTTCCTAATAATTTATCAACTCTTTTACAAGTTTTCAGTAGAACTACACTACGAATCATCTTATTTTTTGCAGGAACTTATAAGTTTATGTCGAAGACTTGAAACAGTGATTTAATGACTTAAAGATTTTCTGTTCCTCAACTTTTTTCTAGCTATACGAGAGGTATGTTATTTTTCAACCTAGCATCTCATCAGTGAGAAAAATCTCTATCAGATTACTTCTTAATCACTTTAATCTTACGTTAGCGCTTTTGAAAAGCTATTTGATTTTCTGTTTTCAAAAACTCAAATCATCAGTAAAAACTGTATGCTTCAACTCAAATTTTCATATGTTTTACTCCACTTCCATTTTCCATTCCCCAACCTACTGTTACAAGAGCTTTATGTAGTTTTACCAAGCATTGTAGCCCTAATACCAGTGTCATTTTCAACTTACCTCGGATACTCAACGAGATTTGTGAACTCGTATTGTGCTGCTTGCGACGTCGTTGTTGGTGTTGTCGACGTCTGCAGCGTCTCCATATCTAGAAGTTTCAAATTTAGTAATAGGATGTGTTAGGTTTTTATAGAGAAGGGGATAGTGGGTATTTTTACTGTTTCACAAAGTTTTTTAAAGTTTCTTGTGAACTATTGCATCAATTCTGTGAATTTTAACTTCAGAGAGTTGTGGTTTTTCATGAAAAGCTAGTCCATAATATAACCTTCATGGTAAAATCTTTCCAACTTTAACAAGACGTTGAAACAGTGAAAAAAATGACATTTTATTGTAAAGTTTGGAAATAAATATCTGGAAAGTTTCCTGTTTCAGAGAAAGAATTAGTTTTGCAAATAGTTTTGCAAAAACAAGGTTTGATATTTTTGTGAGAGGCTAGAATTACTATAATTATTACTGTTTAAAAAATGTTTAAATTTCTTGAAAGTAAGTCTGAGAAAGCCTGAGACACAAAATAAGTGTTATTCCCACCATCGTTTTCTCAAATTCACCAAAATGTGCTATTTTTCAACAAAAAAAAATTGCTTCTTAATTTCCAGAAACCGATCCCTGTCTCGATCGATCCCAATTATGTCCTAATCTTTCGGCTTTTCACCTATTGCCACATGTATAATTACTCTTCGCTCGCCTATTTTCCACTTTTATAGACAGCCGGCCGGCCGATGCTTGTGGTTTTGGAGCAAAATAGACAAAAGAAGATTAAAGAGCTGAGCATCAAAGGGAACGGGGAAAGGGGAGCACCCCCCGGTTGACAATAAACCATAATTATTTTTTATTATTATTTTGATCATCTCTTTGTTTTTCGGAGAAAAATAGAAAAAGAAAAAGAAGGTAATGAGCGAAAAATAAGCAAAAACACCTGTTGGGAGGTTGAGGAAAATACGTTTCAGCTAGATTTATTGATTTTGAAACTAAACATGTACAAAGTGGAATTTTCTTCACAAAAAAACTCCAGTGTATTCAAAAGTTCATTTAAAAAATAAACTTTGAAGATAGTAAATTTTTGTTTTAAATTTTTCAATATCCAGAATTTCTTAACTAAGTTATTACTAACATCCAGATTGTTTATTACTAACATGTATCATGAAACATTAAAAATCACCGAATTTCGGAGATCAACTTGATTTTTCGAACTGCACGGAATTTTGAGAACGGCAGATTTTCGGTACATGTTAGTCTTTCGATTTTCGTCTAATCTGGGGACTAAACTATCAGTGGTATACGAAAAGTATTTTTGGTTTGGAACAGTAAATTTTTGAAAGTTAATTTTTTTAACTCATAGCTTTTGAACTACATATACCAGACTTGAAAAAATTCAAAGTGATTGGTTTTTTGTACTTATTTTCAACGCTTATTACCAAAAATAGTGATTATGTTGTAGTGATTATATTATAAAAATCAAAAATTCTGCCCGCAAAATATAAACACTGAAACAGTAAAAATCGTAAATAATAATTTTAAAAAATAAATTTAGATTTTGTAGCCTAATTTCATCGTAATCAACATTTCAAAAAAATGTTTTGATGAACTAATTTTGAAACAGTATTTTCAACAATAAAATCCTCATTTTTCAAGGCTTTATAAAAATAATTTTTAGAATTTTCGAAATATACAATAATGAAATGTTAGTGACAATAATTGCGGATAAAGACTAGATCAGATAGATAAAGACCGATTATCAAATTGCAAATTTAAAAAAAAATTTCAACTTATTTTGAAACAGTGAAAATGTTTTACTTGTTATTTGAAATAAACTGAAAAGTCAAAATATTTTGATCTTTTGAACTTTGCGTGTTTTTGAGGTCGTGTTACGAAATAATGGGGGTAAAGATTGAAAATTCCCACACCTGGCTAAAACCTTTACAAGTTCACAAAAACATTAGGAATTGGCTTTCTACAGAAGCCAAAAATGAGTCACCAAACATGAGAATCTTTTTGATTCGGTACACCCATTGACAGAGATTATTGGAAATTTAAAAAAAAAAACTCTTGAAACAGTGATAAAACCTACATAAACTATCTTTAAAAATCTTATCTGAAAGCCTTTGTCTACATCGAAAAAGGGCCCCTAGACACCCGAAAAAATCAAAACAAAAAGCGGCGAAAAACTCTGATAGTCTAGAGCTCTCTCTTCCCTCTATATTCAAGTCTCATTCTGATAACATATCACATATATATGTATATATATATACATATGGTCAGTGATAATGTGTATATCTGCCTTACTTCTTCTTCTTCTTCGTGCGCCAAATCAATAGAAAGCAGCTTTTGGTTTGGTAAAAAGCAGTAGAAAAACGAAAACGACAAAAAAAAGAAGAATGAAATGAAATTATTTCAGGTGCTACTGAATAGATACTGGTAGTAATAAAATAGAACGAGGTGGATATATTTATATGGGTATATGGGTGAAACAAAATGGGTGTCAAGAAAGGTGACTATTATCGAATTAATCGACGGGTGTCTACCTAGAATGGGTGCTTTTTGAATTTTCTTTTTTTTTGGTTTAGTAGAAAAATGGGTTTCATAGTTTACTTAGGTAAAGTCACTGTTTCAAACAACTGATTTCAGCTAGTCTTAAAATACCTATCGATAGTCTATGGAGAAAAAAATGTTTGACATCAAAAAAATTCGAAATGAAAAACTTTTTTAAAATGAAGTAAGAGGTTGAAATGAGAAGCATGATTCATCGATAATCCACTAGATCACACTTCTAGATCTCTAGATACAGAAAAAAATCAAGAAATATAACAAGTTTAACATTGCAAGGTTAAACTGCTGATTATATTATGTATGTCATGATTCAATTTCCTAAATATTTCACTGTTTCACGGAGTTTATAAAATCAAAATCCATATCATGCTACATTAGTTTTATTTCGTTGAAAACATTGTACCTTCTGAAACTACGTTTCGCGGTACTCACAAATTTTTTAAACGTCAGGGTCTTTAGTAAATAGGGCAATCTGCAGCTTGTTTTTGGATTGAAAAAAATACTTTTTCAAATATTCGTGAAATTCTAGCGGTGGATTGTAAATTCTGATAAAAAATGCCACTTCAAATTTCGAACAGCTTTTGTTCGACAAATTACTAATATTTCGAATTTTCGAATTCCGTCAATTTTTAACTTTTTTTCTGATCAGAACGTTTTTCAAACTTAAACTTATTGTTAGTAGAAAACTACTGCCTCAAAATTACAGAAATAGTTTTGATGATTGTGTATTCATCAAAAATTTTCCTGTTTCAAATTACTCCCAAATGCAGAGTTTCATGATGATGAGGTTAAACAACAACTGTATCCCTTAAAAATACGTTTCAAAGAAATTAAAAAAAAAACCAGGCTTCCAGTTTTTTGTCAGTCGTGGCATGATTTTCAACGCAATATAAAAATTCAAATATCTATACACAAAACTAACCATCACATCTCCCCATTTCGCAAAGATTCTCATCGTGATCATCAGTCAAAGAAATACTAGCCGGATCAATCAGCAAATTTCGATTGCGTAGTCTATTAAGTAACACCATTTTGGTGGAATAACTACTACTACTACGACCACTATTCGAAACCCAGAAATTATTATTATTAAAAGGTGGCTACTACACCAATTAGACACCACCCGGCTTAAGGTTCTCAAGCTCCGCCCCTATTTCATGGAAAAAGGGGATTTGGAGCGAAAAAGAAGAAGAAGATGGAAAGAGACGGTGAATGGAAATGGAGCAGGTGTAAGGGAAGAAAAAGGAGAAAAAGAAGAAGAAGAAGAGCTACCAAAAATGGGGTGACTGGCGATTTATTAGGGAGAGAGCATGAAAATTCTGGGGATTCTGGTGGAGATATTACATCAAGACTTCAAAATATTGAATTTTCATTAAAGATAGGTCACGGAAATTTTAAACTTTACTTTTTGGGAGTTTCAAATATGACTGTTTCGGATTCCAAATGAACTCCTTGGTGTAAGAATTGTACTGTTAACAAACTTCAAAATTATATTCTTGATTTGTTTTTTAAAATTACTGTTTCAGCGAAAAAGTAAATAAATTCTATTGCAGAAAAACTGCTCTCACTCTTCTGTAACTTGGAGTCGATACTCTTATTCAACCTTCTGATTTTTCTTCAGGGGGATTATTATAACTAATGAAACATTGAGTTATGGTATTTTCAGAAGTTTTTTGAGGGTAAGCGGTAATTATCATCACAGTTACGCAACTTCAAGCTTTGACTTCTTTTTGAAACAGTTGATTTTTGAAAAAAAAAAAAATTAGAAAACGGGTCAAACCTTTTCATTTTATTATCGGGACGAAAAAATTAGAGCCTTGGAAGAGAACCAATATGGCCTAGAAAATGCTGACAGTACACGTTCCCTCTCAAAAAGATCAAAAAAAGTTTTGAGTCTGAAAAAAACTATTTTATTATTATCTTTGAAACTTGTCGAAAATTCACAAAAAAAAAACACGGGTTTATCTTAAAGTATTTGAACATTTTCTCATTTTTAATTCGTGTATAATTCCAAATTTCAACTGGAAATTACAATTGTATTCTCAATAAGACTCAATAACTTTTTTAATCTATCGTGAAGTGTACTGTCGGCATTTTCTAGGCCATATTGGTTCTCTTCCAAGGCTTTAGTTTTTTCGTCTTCACAATACCACTAATGTGACTTTTCGACTTCTTTTACAACAATTCAAAAAACTTGAAAAATCCCTGTTTAAAAATAAAAAAAAGACGATGTTGATTCTGGTAAACTCTAGTCCAAAAAGCCTTCTTTTTTGATTCAAAATACATCCAGTATGACTAAAAATAAGGGAACTTCAAAAAATTAATATCTCAAAACGAAAACTTAATGGAACCAGTGGTTGTTGATTAATTACTCACGCAAATTCATCTTTAAAATATTAAAGTACCTCTTCCCGAAATAACCTTTTTCTCCTTCCTAAAAACCCTACTTATACATTCAATTCAACTCTTTTTACCTTGTCTAAATATGTATATTTTAGGAGATAATTGGTCGACTTCCGTCTATTGTAAAATGAAAAGGAAGATAAAGACAGACAGGTGCATCATTTCGGCGGCAACTAATTGAACAGGTTGGTTTTGGGGAAGTTTTCCTAGGTCTTACCTATATTTAAAAAGCTAAGCAAATCACTATTCGTATCCATAGTATATAGTATAAAATAAGAATAATAATAATAAGAGCAAAATAAAAGAAAATGAGAAAGAGCCAAGTGGGTTTGATAATAAATTTTTAATTATAGGGTTTGTCACCTTTGTGAGGGCTTTGTATAATTTTTAGCCCTATTTCTTTGTTATGTTGTCAAAGTACAAAATAGTACTTGTTTACGAAAACATCCAAAATGATCCCACTGATCAGAATTACTTTGCTCGCTCGTTTCGGAAAATCATAGTTTTTACATCAAACCGATATTTAGGCAAATAACATTCATCCCCAAGTCTGTGTTTGAAAAAACCACTATTTCAAAAACCTCACATGTGCAATATGCTTCAAAATATTACTATTACCACGCGGTCTATTGATATTTTCGACTTTTCAATCTGCTTTTACAGAAAAGAAAGTTTCTAGAACGTTTTATGTTGTTTAATCTAGCATTGCTGAGCTATCTACATATTTTAAGTTACAAAGATGTTCTGAAACAGTAACTTTCAACATTATTTTTATATCAACAATGAAAATTAAATATATCAACAATAAAAAACAACTGTGAAATTTATACTTTCTTTGAAACAGCGTATATTTTGATAAAGGAATTACATCTATAAGTGCTCTGATTGGAAAGTTCCAAATCGTGAACTCGTAGTCAAAATTTGCCGCGTTCCAATATATTTCACTGTTTCGTAAAATGTAATTATTGCTAATGTTTTTGCTTGACCGCTGTAATCTGAGTAATCTGGAGAGTTTCTATTTTTAAATCGTAGAATCATGTTTATTCCCTCTTTTTCTCCTCAAATCATCCTAGTCTAGTCTTCCCTTTAAAATTAGATCCCTGTAGATATGAAAACTCGAACTCGTGTAAAAAAACCAAAAATTTTACTGTTTCTAAGTTCAAATTCAATAAAAAAGTTTGTTCGCGTTATGTTGATTGCTATTGTTTCTATAAAAAACTTTTCACCCCGCGAAAAAAATTTAAAAAATCTCTCGTTGGGGTATGCGAGCGCGGCTCGCTCGCGCTTGCGTCGCGGTTCCTTTATAAAACCGTTGCTTGGCTGTTTGCCAAATCGCAGCTCGCTCGCGGTTTTGTCTGCGTCTCTCAAATTTAATTTAAATTTTTTTTTTTCGCGGGATGAAAAGTTTTTAAAACAACAATAAGTATTGGTTCATAATGTACTCATCAGAATTGTTCAGTAAGCTAGTTTCAGTTTCATAAATGTTCTAGAACATCGATATTTCGTATCGTTATCAACAATTTTCAAATGTCCTCCGATTCACACTGTGTTTGTTACAGTAATATTTCTCAATCGTCAATTTCTATCTATAGTTCCTTCAACTGAACTTTGGCAGCTGAGATCTCGTGATATAGTGTTTTCCTACATCAATCGAAAATATTTGGCAAGGTGTGCTAATGAACCGATATCTTTTTTTGCAATTATTATGAAAAATATTCGATTATATACTATATTAAAACCGCTGTTGCAACGAGAATCAATTTACTGTTTCATAAAATGTATATACAAGGTGATATGTTTATTAGGCTGTTTAAAAGAAGGATATAATTGAATGACCATATTTTTTTTTTCTATTAAATTTCTCAAACCAACTTTAATTTCTTCCTCATTTTCATTTTCATTTTTATTTTCCAGCCTGCTCATCCCAAACATGAACAATAACCCTGTTTGTCATGCAAGCAATAAATTACTACAATGTCTAACAGGTGCTTGACAAACATTTCGAGATTTTCCACTCACCATCTACACCATTTTCATCGACAATTTTGCTAATGGAGGGTTTCGTCTTTTTCTTGGAATCCTGTACAAATTTTGAAAATTATTGTGTTGATTATTCAAAATGAAAAACAACCTTAACTTTAATCTCTTTATCTGTCGGTGTTGTCATGTTGGATTCCTTTGCGCTGGAAATATTGATAGTTGATAAGAAGTTTGGAAACTCATTTTGATTTTGATACTAGGAGAAATTTTTCACAACCAAAGTTCATATTCGTGAAGCATATTTCACAACAAGTGAATGAAAGACTGAAACAAAAAAAGCGATTTAGGTACCTTTTCAGAGTTCATATAAACTATGAAACAGCTAATTTTTGAGTTGCTTAAAATAATATTTACCTTCTAGACTTCAACATATATTTTCAGAAATGGGACAAATTAAAGACAACCAGAATATATGAACTAATCACAGGTGAAATGTTTTCTCTGAAATAGTCCATGTTGTTTTCGGAAGGGCATTAATGAATACTTTTTGCTGGGCACGAGAAAAATTTGAGGTATATAAAAATTTGAAGTGGTGATTGAAACATTTGGGAAAAAATTAATCGGTGATTACTCTCATAGAGAAAATAACAGAAACAGGTTGAGCTCAAAAAGTTTTTTCTAAAACTAGACTGTACAAAAAAATAGGGTACTTAATTTGGACTGTGATCACTACTTTCATGAGAATTTTTTTAACGTTTCAGAGAAGTATTTTTGATAAATCCAGGTTTCTCAAGTTTTTTCATCATGTGTCGAGTGATGTTTTCAAAATTTAATAGAAAAAATAAATTTTAAAAAACCGGTGAGTTTATTTTGATTTCTGATAGGATTAAACCGTATGTGAAAAATCACTGTTTCGAGTTAACTTCGTCAGCAAGGTGTCTAATTCGAAATGATTCGTGACAAGATAATGTGGGAGTATTTGAAATTTCTATGAAACTACAAAGCTTTGTGTTTTTTGAGTGTGAAACTTAAAAAATTTTGGAAACTGAGGCGATAATTTCAAGATCTTTGAGTCGATCTGGTTAGCTTTTAGTCAAAAAACGTCTACGAAAATTGTCAATTGTCTGATCGGCAAACATTTTCATTGTTTCAAGTTAAACTGATGAAACAGAAAATATTGGTAAAACTTCAAAGTTCGAAGTTTGGATCAGCTTTAACTGGACCAGTCAAACTTCAAACCCTATAGCCTTATTTTTCCACAGAAAAGAAAATTTGTCAAAACGAAATCAAGAAAATCTATGCTAATTCAGAAAAAAAGTAGTTCTCACAATCAAGTTTGACCCAAAACAATCAAGTCTCTAATAATTACAGTATTCCTACAGTAATCCTATTCAGAAGGCACTTAATTAAAAAGGGGACCTTCAATGATCAATTTGATGAGAAGAAAAAAGTCAAAACTCTGCTTATCTCGAAAGAGTCGAAGAATGTATTGTGTCCGTGTGCCTCATGTAGGTTTTCTTTATGATTTGTTCTTCTATACTTCTAGTTTTTCCGCTATATTCTTGTCGTCAATGGCAACCGGATATTCATATTATCACTTCTATTCTCTATGTCCGACTCTCTCTCTATATCTCATTATTAAATATATGTGGTGGAAAAAGGGGAAAAAGGAGAATAGTGAAATGATATGTGGTGTGATGTGAGAAAACGGGAAATGAAGTTGGAATTGGATTGGAGAAGAATAGGGATTGGTGTTGCGTTTTTGAGAATGGAGAATACTTCAGCTGATTTTTGTAAAAACTGATTGATCTTATTTGTATTTAAAAAAATCTTGAACACAAATGTGCACAATCTAAAATTAGTATTTGAAAAGTAATACATATTATTCATTGAACTTCTGTTTTATGATTCTACTCATCAATTTCCACGTGAAAGGTTTCACAATTTCATCATTTCTTATTTGATTTTCTGCTCAATTTAGAGTCGCCGAGATTTTGCTACCGTATAGAGTTTTTTTTTTAAATTTCTTTTCCTAATATTAAAAATCTAAAAAAAAATCTGAAAAAAAATTCACAACCATCATCAAAAATTGAACAACAGTAAAACAAAAAGTGCGAACATGTTTCAACCAATGCAAAATTTTACATGTACACTCAAAACAGTGAAGTTAGAATTATTTTTCTTTCTCTTAATTTTTCTCATTTACGCGGTATTTATGTATTCCTCATTTCTTGCGTTTTTTTCTGGAGATTTATGGAAATCTTGAAAGACAACAATGTATCAGTAAGTTGAGTTTTTAAAGACATAGGAACGCCAGAGCACTGGAAGCAAAACCGGATCAAAACTTTAGAGACAAGTTCGAAAAAGTAATTATATGACAGATGACAAAACTCATGAAAGATTCACAAAAGTAGATACAATTTTTCACATGAAATAGAAATGTTTTAGTTCTGAAACATTGTTATTCCGTCTCCAAAAAAAGTTTTTAACACAAAGAAGAACGGCAATATTTCTTCATCTTTGAGAAAATAAAAGCGAAGACGTCAAAGATAAAACGGAGAGAGGTTTTATTGAAAGTTACCAGCTCATAATTATACACCGAAGAAAAAAATCGATGTATAGAACGCTATTCAAAATTAGTAACCTAAACTTATTTCATCAATAAAAGTTGTTTGAGATGATGAAAATTGAGATTATTCCTAGGGTATTGGGTACCCACAAAGGTAGAATAGGTGGATCTCAGTTTATTCTAGTTTGCGTCATTCCATTTCTCAAGAGACATCATTCTTAACAAAAAACTTCATATTCTCCAAAATTGTACTTTTCCATGTTAATCGGAAAACTATGATTATATAAATAACAATTATGTCAGATAGTAGACTATTTTCAAATTATTTTCAGAAAAAAAAATGGAATTTTCACACTGTTTCAACAAGCTCAATTAGATGCTGCTATTAGAAAACTAATATTCGTTCTGAAACATGCCTTGATAACGTTTACAGTTAATGAAGTTAAAAAATAATTCTTCATAGAAATTTTGATAATCTGAACTGTTCTCAAAAAAAAAAAAAATGCATGGCGAAGCTTTTTTTCAAGACAATCCTATTTTTGGATGGCTTCGCAGAACTTATCAAAAGGATTCTTACATTAGATTGTTAGAAAAAAAAATGAAATGACTTATTATTAATTCATTTATAATGAAATCGTTGAGACAGTAAGCAGGATTAAATGTAAAAAAAAAGAACAGAAAAAATTACAAATTTTGAATTCTAAAATTTAACTGTGCATGGTGATTCCGTTCTTTTGTATTATTATGTATTTGATTTTTACTGTAGACAAAATTTCAATTTAGTGAACTATCAAAGTCTAATTAATCAAGGTTTCGTGTAATTTTTCGTTGAAGAAAAACTTAATACACTTTACTTCACTAATAAAGAAAACCCCCACTTCTTTGAAAAAAAGATGACTGTTTCAATAGTTTTATTTATTCTTACTTAACTGAAAATATATTGGTTTTTGAATTCCATCTCTTTTACTGGTTCTTTGATATTATTATGATTGAATTAATATTCCGTTTCAATATTTTTACAAAATTTTGTTTTACAAACATACATCGTTCATGAAGTTATGCATAAAAATCAAAAACGATTCACAACGTGAGAAAAACAGATTACGTCCTGTTAGATATGAAAAAAGCTCAATCCAGGTAAGATGTTAAGATGCTTCTCCTTTTTTTGGTTGCCTTTTTTCGTGATTCAGAAAGTTTTGTATATCCATCGTTTAAAAAAAATACAAATGAAACTTTTCGATCAGTGTTTGAATTGAATTTTTTTAAAGCCGTGCCGGAATTTTCATTCAACCTGGATTGAGCTTTTTTCATATCTAACAGGACGTAATCTGTTTTTCTCACGTTGTGAATCGTTTTTGATTTTTATGCATAACTTCATGAACGATGTATGTGTGTAAAACAAAATTTTGTAAAAATATTGAAACGGAATATTAATTCAATCATAATAATATCAAAGAACCAGTAAAAGAGATGGAATTCAAAAATGACTAGTAAATATTGAAATTGTAAATTCAAAAATTCACCTTTGCATGGAGATCGAATGTTCTTGTATTTTAACAAATTTAAGTTTTTACTGTTTCGGCGAATGCATATAATGTTGATTCGATTTTTGTGATCATTGGATGATAAATCTGGTGGTTCGTTACCGTATAAAAACTGTTCATTTTCTAACACTTCCAAATTTTTGGTCTTATGGAAGAGAATTCGTTTTTATTTCTATACGATATTTGCTAAAACCTCGGCCACATTTTTCATAGTCAAAAAAATGACGACCTTTCAGAAAGAAATCGATGAGAGTGTATGAGGTATTAAAGAAAAAGAGACAAGTTCGCAATAGAGCACAATTTCTTCCATTCATTTCACCTTTTTTCAAAATGACCCGAAGGTCATGAGAAAGTATTGCAGACATTATCAATGAAAACGCCAACTGGTATACCGTACCCGTTTGTGTGTTATTCTCCTATACTTTTTTCTCAGATCTTTTTAGAAGTTTTATTATGGATTTTCCAGATTTTTCTCTGGACTCTCTCAACTATCATCTCCTTCCCATTTTATCAATGTCTGAAAGGTCGTTATCAATTGGCGTGGTTTGCGTATGATAATAGAAATCAATTGAAAGAAAAGGATTTCTGGAAAACTAGCCGATAAACATTCGAGCGAGAAAACTGAAAATACAGTAACCTAATAACAGTGACATGCACGCCCAATGCTCTGGGTATATTCAAATTTTTAATTCGCCATCGAAAGGTTGAATGATAGTTTCAGGAACTCATTAAAATTCGGAGCAATTATTAGTTTTTCAAATATTCCGTCTTATTGTCAGATTTGAAAGTCTTCATATCTTTCACTCAAAAAATTTGCTTCACTGTTATGATATTTTCAGCAACGAGAAAATGAAAACACAGTTTCAATAATTCTTAACAAATTTGGAATTTCCATAATTTTTAATATTTACATTAAGAAAATCAGATATAAGAATAAAAAACATATACAGTACCCCATACTCACTTTTGCTTGAGCAATTTGAGAAAAGACGAAGATTTGAATTTCTTCCTCCATAATGCGTCAATATCTAGACTACCGCGCTTTTTCGATGTTCCATTGTTAACAGATCTGAAAGTACTGTATGTTACTGTACTCCACAGTACTCTTCCCTCTCTTTTCCGATTTTATTATATTTTACTCACGTTGTTTTGATGGTCCCGTTTTTCTCCGGATTTTTTTGAGATACAGTACCACTTGTGGTTGCAACAATATCCTCGTCCTCATTGGTCATCAGCAATTATACCCTACCTGGACACGAAATGACCCTGTAATACGTTTTTTTCAGCGAGGTAACCATGACGACAAAAAAGACCAAGAAGAAGAAGAAAAAGGAGGCAAGAAACCAGCCAAGTCGATAAAATATATATGAGCGCAGAGTGTTTGTGTGTGTGTGTGAGTGAGTGTGTTGTGAGTTTAGCTTTAGGCTGTTGTGAGTGTTTGTGTGAGTTTCTTGATACCCCTCTCATCCGCACTTAATAAGGTTTGAGCCTCATTATTTTGTGCTACTCATCTGTTGTTTCCGTTTCTCTTTCAATTAGGCGTTATTTCCTTGTTTACTGTTCTTTTTGTGAAATAAAAAATACATCGTTTGAAAGTTTTTTATTGTTAAAACGTGCATGTGTGCTCTGTTGAGAAGATGGTTTTCGCACGCAACGCAATTGACGAAGCTCGTTTATTAATTTTTTGAATTAAAAAATTTTTTTTTGCGTTTTTTAACACTTCTGAAGATTGATTTGAGATAATTTTCTTTTGAGTTAATAGCAAAAAATTAGGAGATATCGTGTACATATTTTCAGCATATTTTTTGCTCTAATTTTGATTTTTTATGGAAAAAAAAAATGAAATTACGTGTTTGAAGGATTTTTTTCGAGTAATATTGATATGAATTCTGGCATTTAGTATGGAATTAAAAATTAGCTGACAATTTTTTTGTTGCAATTCTAAATTTGTCTTCGTTTATACTGTTTCTCAAATGTTTTCCTCCTATGACTATCAACTTTCGTATCATTTCAGTTTTTTCAGGGATGCCGACAATTTCCAAGACAAAAGGTGGAGGGCGCTATCGTGCGCCAACCGATCAGGCACGTAAACAAGATCGGAAGCGTGAGAACAAGCGAAACAAGCGTGATCGGCAGCAAATTCGTCAAGCAATGGCGAAGTTCTGTAATTTGGAAGAAACTACAAGCAAACTTCTGATTCTAGAGAGGCAAAGTAAGTGTTGAAATTTATTCAAAAGGTATTAATTCATTTTTTAGTTCTCGGACTTGATCCTCAACCATTTCACATCGATGTGTTGAAAAAGAAACAGAAAGTGTTGACGGATTTGATCAACAAGAGAAGAATGACACTTCAACAGGCAAAAGATGATGATGAGCTCAAGAAGTTTAACGATAAATTGAACATATATCACGCCGATTGCAAAAAGCTTGCAACTCTCGCCGAACAAGCAAGATTAGCCAGAGAAACTTTGCCAGAGATGATTCCGTTACCGTCCGGTGAAATGCTACCCCCAGACCTTCAAATGATAGCTCCACCAATAGCCAAGTTTGTAAAATCGCAAAAAAAACGACACAAGTTTATTTTTTCAGAAAGAAAGTAGATTTCCAACTCCCAACACGAGCTCCCCGATCCAGTCAAAAACCTCCTGGTCCACCATGTGGAGTTGCACCAGATTACAGTGATGATGAAGATGATACCGTTCCCGAAGCGCATTTCGATGATAATGATCTTGGACCGGTTCCAAGTAAGTTTTCTAAAAAATTTGATTCATCATAAGTTTTCAATTTCAGTTCCGGAATTTGAACAACACCAGCCAGTTTATCCTCCATTGTACAGAAATCGTAAGTTTTTTGGGGATAAATCTATTCTGTAGTTGAATGGATATCAGAAAATGTGAGAATTTCATCATCGGAATATATTTAGCTCCTTATAAAATACTAAAAACGAAAAATAGTTGTTTTTTCTAAGGTAGAGTTAAAACTAGATCGAGCAGAAGTTTCTCAATATCCTTGTAAATTTCGAGGTTGTAAATCTCATTTAAAAAATCTCGCTTTAGAATCGAGTATAGCAATTTTAGTAACAATAGAACGTATTTTGCAGCCGGTCCCGCCTATCCACCTCGCGTTCCTCCTCCAATACCTCAATACATGCCTCATCATACCTACAATCCAATGGGTTTCTCTGGCCATCATCCAGACAATGGTGTCATCTCCTCAGCTCCTCAAATCAACCGAAACTCTGCTCCTGGACAGTCCTCCTCGAAACCAGTTCAAGCCGTCATGTCGGCTGCTCCTGAACTTCGAAATCTGCGAAAAGAAACGGTGAAATTGGTACCTGCGCAATTATTGAGAAAAACTGAGAAACAACCAAATCGGCCGGCTGTTCCGACTAAACGACGGCCCGAAGCACAACAACAGGCCAAGAGCACAGATGAAGCTTATAATGATTTTATGAAAGAATTAGACGGATTGATCTGAAAATATGGGTTTTTATATTTCAAATAAATGATATTGCTTAATAATCAGAGTTATCTTTCTATATTTTTTGCATGTTGCGAGTTGTAGTTGCTTGCTTTTATATCGCTTCTATTTAGATTTGTGTCTTAGAAATTTTCCAAAAGCTTTGAACAATTCTCATTTATCAAGAATTCCGAACGTCGAAGTCTCAATTATAAAGACTTTCCCACAGTTGAAATCCTCATTATTTAAGAAGTAAAAATTAGAAATATTTACAATATTCGGTTGGGAATTATACTGTTTCAAAAACAAATATAACATTTTCGTGAAAATTTTTTCTCGCACAGAGATCTTCCATAGCAGATAAATTTTTCCCGGAGCTGAAATAGTGCGACTTCAGAGATTTCACCAGAGAAAGTTCAGTGGATGAATTTTGTAATAAACGAGTAACTTTATTTTTGTTAAGAAAATTAATTGTGAAAGGCACATCTTCAATTCCACAGACAGTCTTATTTACAAACGTTTTATTTACAAACGTCATCATTTGTTATAGTCATTCCTTTTCCCGATGTAACCAATCTCCCAGCTATCAGTAACATCAGAATCGTGATCAGAATTGCTTCAGTTTTACTCCGTTTTGGATTTTGCTATTTTTTTTGAGTTTCTGACTATCCTCTTTCCGAGTTTTAATACTTTACTTAGCCATTCTGTTAAACTGAATCTATACATACAAAAAAATTCAGGTCCAATTAAATTCTACAATTCTTCTCTTCCCTTTTGCTTTTTCTCTGCGTCTCATTCTCTCAATACAAACACTATTGCACTCTCCACAAAAAAGTCGAAAAAGTGAGAGGCTGTTTGGTTTTTAGAAGAGACACAGACGACGAAATCATGTGTGTGGCGTCTCGCAACGAAATAGATCGATTCGTTGCAAGACACCCATCACTCCTTTTGTTTTGTGTTTTATTTTTCATTTATCGGATTTTTTCCAGGAGAAATATCAATAGTAGAACACATTTTTTGTGATGACTGGAAGAGGTCAATCCTTGCGATCTGGTGAGTATCAAAAAAAAAATTATATTGTGATATTGTGTTGAAATATATAACTCCGTATTCATTTTGAGTGTGTGAGAAAATTTTTCTTTGAAAATTTTCTGTTTTTTTGCAATTTAGAATATCTATAGTTTTGAAGTGACAGTGTTTGAAAAAAATAGTTTATCTTTATTCATTTGATGACTAAATTTTTGCAGGCTCTCTCCGCCAGACAGGTCTACTGATGAATGCAGTATATCCAATGGAATCACCGAGAAGAGGAAGAGGTCGACCGAGAAAGTACCCGTTGACATCGCATTTACAACTTCCTAATGAAGAAGTAGAGGGTGGAGAAGAGGTTGGTTTTTCTAAAAAAGTTTGCAAAAAAATTTCGTTTTAATTGATTGAATCCCTGGAGAATTCGAAGTAAAAATTCAAAACTGAGACGGAAGAGGACATATTTAAAATTCGGAGAGATAAAATAAAAAAAAAAAAATAATAAATTCTATTGACAAACTCAAAAATCCTTAACCGAAATATTTTTTTTCAATTACTAGGCGCAGTTTTATTGAAATAATTTTTTGCGAACAACTTTTTTGTAATAGTAGTTCTTATTCAATTTTTTGTTCAATTCACTTTTTCTTTAAATAATCTTTTTTTCAGCAATATGTTCAAGAAGGTGTGTATTATCAAGAAGAAGAACATGGCGAAGTTCCACAGGAAGAAGAATTAATTCCGGAAGGCGCTGAAGAAATCATTGTTGAGATGGAAGATGCGGTTGAAATGGAGATGGAAATCGAAACTAGTGAAGAAATTCCATCGGGAAGTCAACAACAGAAAATAAGACAAATTCAACAGCAGAAAATGATGATTGTGACACCAATGGGTGGAAAAAGAGTTGCGGCAAGAGGAAGACCTCCAGCGAAACGTATCAAAGAAGAAGTGACATCGGGAGAAGTGCAAGAGTTTGGCGTTAGTCATGAGATTGAGATTGAGGAGGATCCGATTGAGGGAACTAGTTCGATGGTTGTTGAAGAGGTAGTGACTGGAAAGCGGCAAAGAAACCCACCGAAACGATTCGCTGAAGAAGATGGAATTGATATAAAGCAACAATTGAAGCCAGTTGAAGTAAAATCGGCATCTCAAGAAGATCTAATAGAACCCCTTTTACCGAATGAGGCTCACATTGAAGAAGAAGTTGAGATTTCAACAACTGTACGGCCAATCGAAGTAAGAATAATTTTACTTTTAATCATCAAAAAAATTGTTATTTTCCAGAATCCCCAACCAGACTCGAAGCAGTTCGACCAGCCACCACCACAACCTTATATGAAAGTGCGCGGAAGACCGATGAACTCATCAATTCCACCACATAGAAGACCGTTGCCCAAAGATTTGGTACCTCCTGGAATTCCTCCGCCACATTCTCAAAAAAGAAGTTTATCGAATGTGCACAAGGAAGTGAAACGACGTGAGATTTTCTTTTGCGATGTGCAAAGTAGACAAAAATACAAAAAATTTACAAAAAAAATGTGCAATGTGTGAATTATTTTTGCAGAAAATTTGCAAGTTTTCAAACAGCGCGGGGGTTACTGTTGCAGCCTGTCATGCGTATCAAACAACCCCGCGAACTTAAATTGTTTGAATTCCAATGTATTTCTTTTTTTAACTTATTTCGCGGGGTTGTTAGATACGCATGACATCTGCAACAGTAACCCCCGCGCTGTTTGAAAACTTGCAAATTTTCTACAAAAATAATTCACACATTGCACATTTTTTTTTGTAAATTTTTTGCATTTTTTCCTACTTTGCACATCGCATTTCAAATATTTATTTTTCCACCTGTTGGATATAGTTTACAATTCTGAAAAGGTTCACTGTTTCATCAGTTTGATATGATCCGTTTTTCACATTGTTTTTGCTTGACAATTACTGCGAACAAAAAAATGTGTTCTTCTGGAAAATACGCTAGTTTAACCGAGTTTCTCACCTTAATCCGAAGGAACCTGAATTTGAAAAGAAAACAATCACAGAACAAAACGATGTTCAAAATTGTTTTCAAAATTTCTATTTTGTTTTTATTTCAGTGAAACCAGAGAAACCTATCATTGAGGCTGCTGAAACGCAACCGCCACCTCTAGTACACCAAGATCAACAAGAAATCCACGAAACTGAAGAAGACCCGACAACTTCAAATGGTCCTCCACCTTTGGAAGAAAATATGCCATCAACTTCTTCTGCGCCTCCCCATCCAATCCCTATCCAAAAAATTTCAATCCCAACATTGGAAAAGAAAAAAAGAGAAGGGGGACAGGATTTGCCATTTGAACATATGCCAAAACAACGAGCTAGACATGTTTCGAAGGCTGGAATCTTGCCAAGTTCGAGTTATGATGTAAGTGTTTTTATCTTAAAATACCTTAAATAATAATGGATTTTAGCAAGGTAAATATGAGATGCCAACCGAGGTAATTCTCGAGCATGGTCATCATGTTTTAGAACAACAACCTTCGGATAACTTGATTCATTTGGAAGAAGGAGAATATATCGAAGAAGAAGAACAACAGGCCGATTTATTGGATAATGAAGATAAGACTAATATGATGATGAAAGCGACTGGACAGCCAAGATATATCGAAGTGGAGGAAAATGGTGTGAAAGTTGTGTATGAGGTACAAGGAGAAGAGGGTGATGAAGCTGAAGAAACTATAGTAGAAGATGAGGGGATTGTGACCACCGAGTTTGTTATCGAAGAGAATCCAGAGGAAATGGCAAAAGAGAATGTTGGATTGATTGAAGAAGTAGTTGAAGAAGGCGAAGTACAACAAATAGAAGAAGGAGAAGAGATACCGAATGAGGAGGAAGAGGAAGATGATTTGCCGCCTCAACTTGTTCCGGAAGAAGTTCAGGATGATGAGGTTGTTGCTGAAGTTCAGAAACGGCATGAACAAATGGAAGCGGAGATGGAGAAAGAGATTGAACAGCAAGATGAGAACGATGATGATGAAATGTTGAATTACAATATGAACATGATGGAACCGGGACAGACGTTTAGATTGAATTCTCCAGGTGGAAGATCACATGAAGTCACGTTGGCTAGAGATCAAGATGGTAGGTTTCTCCGATAGAGAAGCGTTTTATGCGATGTGCAAATTGGTGAAAAATGCAAAAAATATCGTGCAAAGTGAAATGGCGGGCATACAGTAAGACACAAATTTGCGCGGCAATTTCAAAACTGTATTTTTTTGTGTGTTACCGTCTGCAAAAAATCTGCGAAAATTTTTTTTCACTTTGCACGATATTTTTGCAGATTTTTTGCATTTTTTTCTACTTTGCACATCGCATTATAAAAATTATTTTAAAAAATGGGCTCAAAAAGGAGCTAGATTTTTACTAAACCATAACAAATCGGAATTCGCAAATCAAAAAACAAATCGGAATTCGCGAATCAAAAAAAAATACTCACTTATTATCTATACTTTCTTACATTCAAGGAAACAATGTGTTCATCGATGAGAATGGCGTCGTCGTCGAACTTGTTACCGATCAAGGTAATCTTGTTGAACCATCTGGAGTCATCGAAGGCGAGTTGCAACAACACATGCACGAACAGGGACAGCGACAAGTCGCCGATACGGTTGAACGTGTGGCAGTTGGAACAGCCGGAGAACAGAATGAGCAACAACGTGAGACTTCGTTCGTACTTTTTACTCAACAATTAGATTATTTTCAGCGGATATGGATGATTTGAGAAACGTTGAATTCAACTTTCTTGATACCCGAAATATTTGTTGTGGACTTTGTGGAGAGATCGTTCTTTACGAGACCTTGGTCAGCGAACATTTGCCAAGTGCTCATCCAGAGTTTTTGCAACCTGGAGTTGAGCTGGAAGAAGTGCCATATGAGAATTGGCTCAAATCCCGACTTCGACAAGAGAGTCAAACGATGAAAAACGGATTCAGAAATTATGATGAATCGTCGTCGACGGGCGGATTTGGTGGAGCAGTTCGATTATTCTCGCGAGGTATGAGACATCTTCGAAAAGTCAGTCAGATTCGAGTAAATCCGATGGAAATGTCGATGGAACAATTGGATACGGCACTGAATCGAAAAATGATTGAGAAAATGGGAAGAAAAGTGCCGGTTACTTTGATTGATCGATTACATGCGAGATGTGATGTGTGCTCGGCGGTTATTTCCTTGAATAAAAAGTTTGAGGTGAGAATTTTTATATTTTACTGGGAGATTATGAGTAAGAGAAAGTATGTGAAAACTTACGGTTTCATGGAAAAACTCCTGGAACTGTCGTTCGTTTTTGCTCTTGCACGTCTCTGATCTGTTTGAGAGTGTTTTCCACATTGTTTCTTGCTTAATACTTTCTACAATCAATCATACAGCGCAAAGTATTTATTTCTAGGTGATCCATTTGGTTCGTCACTTCAATGCTTGGCATCCTTCGGAGCATCGTTGCTCGAATGGCTGGAAAATGCAGCAACCTGAAATGGTTCCTCCCACTCTCAAAATGTTGTCATTACATGTAAGTCATTTTTCCTATTTTCAATCACACCAAAAGTATATCGTTATTTAGGATTTCGCCGTTGTTGACACTGAATCTGAACAAAACAATCTTCAATGTATTTGGTGTGGAATGTTTATGGACCGTGGAGCTGTCGGAATGCATTTCAGCGAAGTTCACGGTGATCAGGTCGAAGTTCCGAAATGTTCTCTTTGTCTTCAAGAAATGGTGATGTGTGCACGGTTAATGGAAAAATATGGAGAGGATTTCGGTATAAGTCTTCCTGATGAGTTCCATGTGCATAGTACTAGATTGGATACGAAGTATAATTCGGAAAAGTCATTGGATAAGGTTCGTTTTATTTTTTACTGTGGAAATAGAAAAAAAAAAGTCTTGAAAGAAAATCTATATGTATTTTTTCACACTCTCAAAATATTCAAAAAACGAATCTGGCTTGGAAATGTTTCCATCTATACCAATCGGAACCATGATGTTTCAATTCATCCACATTTACAGAAATTCACTTTTTGAAATAGAAACTTTTCTATTGACATTCAACTGGCTCCGGCTAATAAAAAAAACTCATACAAAACATTTTCAGGCTATTGAAAGATATTTGAAACGTGTTCGAACTGGTCAAGATGTGCAAGATGATGAAGAAGACGCTGAAGCCGGAAAAGACACAATTTGCACGACAAACAGTCAACAATCATTCGGAAGGAGAAATCGAATGAAACGGAAATTCGTCAAACCATGTTTCCGTCAAATTTGTCCCACCAATTCGCAATATTTCGAGGCATTCTCAGCCTGTGAATGGAAATGTAAATTGTGTCAAAGAGCTGTCTATGGAGCCGTCATCTCGGCTGGAGCAATCAAACATTATAAAGAATTTCATCCGGCAGAGCTCGAAAATATGCAATATGAGTTGGTAAAAGCGAGATTGGAAAGAATTGGAGATGGATCGATGGAGTTTGTGCATCAACAGTTGGTCGAATGTCTCATCTGTAACTTGACATATGCTCTTCATAAACCATTCAATATTTGTCGAGCAATTCGACATTTACGATTGAAACATCCAGAAGTTATGCCGGAGACAAGTGGAAAACCGATTAGTGGAGCCGATGTTCCGGAAAGTACGGAGAGAGGAAATAGTGGAGAGACGAGAGAGAGCCGCAGACCACAGAAATCTAACATAACGTTGGGAGAAGTTTTGACAGATCCGTTGAAATTGGAACGATTTAGAAGAGAACACGAGGGAACACAGTTTGATAAGGTTGGTGAATCGAATTGTTGTGTTCCGTATAAATTGATATTGTGATCAGACTTTGGGGGAGAACCCTAAACAATTGTTCATATATCCTCTAGTTCTCAAAATAATTTTTGGAAACAGTAGATATTTATAAGAAAACGCAACTGTTTGGATTTGAATTTAATATTTTGTCTCCTATGTTTATTAAAAAACATATTTACAGGTTCAAGTTATTTACGGTGTTAAACCGAACAATGAGCCTTCATACATATTGCTCTCTGAAAATGAAGTGATGGATCAAAAAACGGCTGAAGCTGTAGCCGAAACAATGGTTGAGAATGAAAAGTCGGAAAATCGTGAAAGAAAGCCGATCGATATGTACATGGAAGATGCTGAAATCCCGACTGAAACCGTGAGTTTTCGAAGACTAGCTGATATTTCTAAAACTGTTGAGTTTAGGTGTTCAATGATACGCAAACTGAATCGAAGTATGTGGACCAAACAGTTTATGGTTAGTTTTCGTAGTTGCATTTGAGAAAAAAAGGAATATTTTTCAGAAGACGAGTATTCGCAACAAATGGGGGTTGGAGATGAAATTGTTGAAATGGTCGAGGAAGTTGACAATCAGAAGAATGTTTTGGTAAGAAATTCTACTGATTTTGGTGATATAATAAGTTTATATTTTCAGCAATATATGCAGGGATATGATGAACAAGGCGAGTCTGGTATCATCGATATGGATGGAAATGTAATGGTGGTGAGTTTATGGGAGCTTGAACGAAGATGTTATGGTATCGGGGTGGATGGAAAATCTTTCGAATTACACTCTAAAAATCTCAGAATATACCGTGGAGGTGTTACACACTGGGGGATGAATTAGCAGTAGTAGAAATGAAAAATGTTATTTGAAAATAAATGACTTGTAACAAAAAATTTTCGAACTTTTCATACCACACCAGAAGTAATGTGAAATTGTAGAATATTTTTGCTGAACTTCTCTTTGAACTTCAGAATCAATTTTTGACATGTTCTACGTCTATCGTTCGACATTAAGTTGCGCACTATGGATCGAGATTTTTCGAAAAATGTAAACGATAAGAGTAAAAAAAAAGCTTTAGTATGATAGTTTACATATAAAATCTTCTCAGTACAGAAGTTTTATCAATTGAAGAAGACCCATAAAATTTTCAGGAAGCCGATGAGCATGGAAATTATCACGAAATAATAAACGATGGAGAAACTGTGCAAGAATATGGAGGAGTTGTGGGAGAAGAAGATGTGGTTGATTCTGATGGAAATCGCGTGCAATTTATGACGGAAGAGGAATTGAGAGCTGCCGAAGCGCGTGGAGATATTCAAATCGAGTATGTTGATGCACAAGGAGCACTTATACAATTTGAAGAAGAAGAAGATGCACGATATCACGGTCAACAATAATAATAATAATAATGAAGAACTTTTGAATTTCTAATTGGGTATCCTTTCTGTTAGATAATTTTTTTACTTTGATTTAAAAATCATTCCATTTTGTTTGTTTTCTGTTCTATTATGAAATGAATCATTTTATAGTTTGATGTGGAGCAATTCGAACATTTTCATATTGGTCTGGAAATTAAATCTACAATATTGGAGACAACTCAAGAAGGAAGAGTAAATGTATTTGAACGACGAATAGGATACAAAAACCCTCTAAATTCACCACTTATTGTTAGATACTAATTTTTTTGTACTTATATAGCTGCAATTAGCTTTCGTCATTCGAAAAATCTAATTTCAATGGATGGTTGTCATTTACTAATTAGGTTTTTCCAGTTTGATTACTGAACAATTCATAAACTTATAACCATAACAATAAAAAACAACAGAAAAGTTTTAACAAAAAATTTAAAAACTAATTTAGGCTGACGAATTCCAGAATGTCTCTCCAAATTTGTGTTGAAGGGCATTGATAACGGTTTGGCATTGAGCTTCGACTTGTTTGTTTTCATCTGGAAATTAAAATTTTATAACTCTTCAAGAATTTTCAATTCCTACCTTCAATCAACTCATTCAAGAATGGCAACAAAAGCGACAAATGTGGTTGAACACCATCTCCGATTCTGTCGATCAATAATTCCAAAACCAAAAGTGTACGGTATCGAATTTTTGCTCGACTGTCTCTTGTTTTCAACATCATTTTGTTCAACAATTCTGGGAAGTTGTCAGGATCGGCGTTTCCAATTCGATAAATTGCAACAACCAAATGTTCAGAGCATCGTTTTTCGTGTCCTTCCACTTTGGTGTTCACAAGTTCGTCGATTATTACGTCATTGACTAATTGACATCGGTCACTGGAATTATATCGATTAATGAAGTTTGTTGCTCACATCAAAACATTATTTATGACCGTGATTGAGAGAATCTGACATTTTTTACGGTTTCAAAAAATTGCAATCTTCACGAACTAAAAAAGTTCAATCATCGTGGATAGAAAACCGAATAGTTTTAGAATTTCAAAATTAGTAGATAATTCCCGATGTTTTTTTTCAGAATAAACTAACCTTGTAAAGAAGTCCTTATGTCTTGCCGCATTCGAGATCAAATCAATAGCCGAAGTCAGAGCGAAGTCAGTTTCCAATGCTTCAATCGATCCTCTTCTACCAGACAATAACAATTCCTCTGACGGAATGATCGTTGCATTGCTTCGTTTCAACACCATAATCGCAATTTCCAAGATTCTTCCGAAATACGGCAAAGCAAGCGAATTGAACGAATCGTAAAGAGAATTCGCGAAATGAAGAAGTGAAACAAGTCGAAGACGCGAATCAAGAGCAGATGACGATTCAAGACCAGTTGCAGCCCACGAGACAAGCGAGTTTACAATAGGACGGAATTCAACCTGAAAGAATAATTTTCAATTTTTCTCACATGATATTTTCTTACTTCACTCAAAACACTGGCAATCGACACGATGAAATTGTAAACGGTCTTCTCCAATTTCTCCACATTCTCAAAGTGTTCAACATTTCTTTCAGAGCTTCTGAAACCCAACGAAGGAGTAATAATGTTGGAAACAAAAGGCTCGCGGAGCTGGACAATCGATTTTCTCAAAAGTTCTGGTTTTGTCTGCTGTTGAGCTTCGATAAATCCAGTCAGTAGATTGAACAAAGCACACAACGATTTCTGAAATTAAAATTTCAATATAGCTTAGTTTCTAAAATCTTTTTACCTTCTCAGCTTTCAATTTCACAACAACTTTCGAAATGTGTCCAGGAAGAACACGAATTTCAATTGTGAGAAGAGCTCTTCTAATGAGCGATAATCTATGATGAATTCCAGCTTTGCTTCCGAATCCGCTAGTTTGTGATCCTCCCGTATATCCAAGTGCATTGCTCGAAGATGGTTGATTCAAGTTCAAAAGTTCCATCGGGTCACCGAAGCGCGCAATGAGGCGACAATAGAGAATGATGACGTCGCCAGAATGTTCGCAAACAAATGATGAGAATTGATCAAAAATTCGTTGGACACAGGTGAGAGAACAAATCTGAAAAACATTGTTTCAGAGCTGTACAATACTCATAGAAACATTTTAAAAAGCATTCGTATCATAAAGGTCGTGTCAAATTATGAAATTATTAATTAAAAAAACTCACAAGCAAAGTATCACTTCCAAATTTATGTCCACCCAATGATTGTTGTCGAATCCTTTGTCCTCTATTTCCTCTTCCAGGCGTGGCAGTAGAAGCCGGAGACGAATTTGAATCGAACTGCGAAGATTTCGAGAATCTTGTAATACATTCTTGGATTGTTGCCAAACATGTTTTGAGGAGATTGATCGCGTGATGAATAGTCGAACCCATATTATGGGATCTGATTAATTCTCCGGCTAACAATAATGCATTTCCAGTCAAATTCTCATCCAATTTTTGATATTGCGACACAATATTAACACATTTCTGCATACTTTCCGCCAAAACTTTGGACTCAGTTTGAGTGGGCAAATGTTTTGCGATCAACTTCAAAGTATACGCCGCATTCTGGCACAATCTCATCTTTTCTTCGCTCTTCGTTTCGGGTAGAATGAATCGATTCAAAGCCTCGGCCAAAACAATCAACTCCTTCTCATTGATTCCACTATCAGCAAACAAATATCCATCATGTCCCAACTTGATATTGGCCAATTGAAGCACTTTCTCGCACATTTTGAATGGAATATTCTTTTGAATGACACATTCTCGAAGAACATCGGCGATAAGACGAGCAGCAACTCCGCCAGGCAAAAGATGGCGCAATTTCTCCGATACTACTTCGGTTCTTGAAGCAAATGCTACCCAATATCTTTGAGCTTGAGCATCATTGTTTTCTTGATTGTTTGCTTCTTTGTTAGCGAATTCATCCAATTCGACTGAGCATTCAATGAGTCTGAAAATTAAATATCATCAATTATTTGTTTGATTCAATAACATTGGAAGTTTTATTTGAAACATCGTACATTTTTTCCTTTTTCGAGTCATTGATTGATATTTAAAATAGTTTTCAATTCTGTTTTTTGCAACTTAATTTTGCATTTTTAACAGATACTATAATAATATGACACTAAAATGTTTCCATACAAACCCCGTAACTCTCACCGTTTTCCAAGCGGGAGTGCATTCTTCAACAATTCTTCATCATCATACGCCGCCAATTTCTCAATCAATGTTCTATTCGAGAAAATCCTCGATATCAATACAACAACAACATAGCGGAAGTGGCGAATTCTTGGAAGTGTTTGGTTAAACCGATCGAAAATCAGTTCATCAGTTGACTTTTTGGTTTGCACAGTTTTTGGCTGTTGTACATTATCTCCTCCAAGTCGAAGAACATGTTCAACCATTTCAAGGACACTCGAAAGCTGAAAACATTTCAATAAGTAAAACGTATATTTCATAAAGAAATCAAATAAATACCTGCTCAAATGGATTGAGTGCTCCAAGCAATTCAATAGCCAAATCATCATACGCATCCTGATCACTTCCCCGTTTCGCCGCTTCTAGCGCTGCCGCATCCGTACTTCTTTGCCATCGAGCACAGAAACTCGAGACAAATACAAGAACAACAATCGATGCATGTTCAGCTCCTACTGCTCTGGCTATAGCATGAGCTATTCTGGCTCGTCGATGTGCTGGTATGTCAGTTGCACTTGCAGCAAACAAACGAGTCAGCTCGATGATTTTCTCGATTTGTTGTTGTTTGGATGGTTTAGCGGTGGACATTATGGTTGTGAAGAGTGATTCGACAGTTTGTTCGACGATTGAGAGAGTGAGTTCGTTGTCTTTTCGGAGAAGGCCATTTCCCATGAATGTAAAGACCGACATGACATGTTTCACAACGGACGCCTGAAAAAATAATATTATGAACATCGAAACAATGAAAATATTAAAAGTAAAAAACAGCTACGGAATTCGGAGGACCGAATATAAAATACACGAACATAAAATTTTAGTCCGTTTAGGCAGAGATATCTCGATTTTGGCTTAAACGCAGATAAACTGTTGGATTTGACAAGTTTTTACCGATTCCTGATAGTGGCAACCTTAGGATATATTCTTTCTATTTTCATTCTTACCGGTGTGTGCTTGGCAGCTGCAACAATTAATCGGAGGCAATCTCTCAATAAATGATGATTATGTGTCGATCTCATTGTTTCAATAACACAATCCATATCAACATCACTATTTCCGACTTTGCCTTTCATCGAGTTCTCCAAAACTTTGCGCACCGCGTTCACAGCCAAATTCTGCTGATATGAAGAACTTGCCGCGTCCGTTTTGGCGTTCACTTGTTTGATAATATTGAACAGATTCTCCAGCGTCTTGGAGTTCGATGGAATCAATTGTCGAGCATTGAGAAGTTCGAGAACGAATACAACTCTCAGATTATAGTCTTCGAGTGTTTCATGTTCTCCTCCAAAAGTTTTTTGAACGATATTCTGTTTTGCAGCTCCAGCGGTTTTTGCTTTTTTCGGCGCACTACCAGTCAATTCATCAAATCTAGTGAGCAAATCATTCACGAAGTTTGGATTAACTCTAACATTTGCCAACGCACTTTTCACTGTTCCCAAATCCAAATTCTTGCTCTTTTCCACTCCAACAAGTTTGATTAATGTCACAAAGAACACCTCAACTTCATCTTCTGTCTTCTTTTTGAAATAGCTTACAGGTCGAGCTGCCATTTCCGTCAACGCCCATGTAACTTTATCCCAATTCTCATCTTTCAACCATTTTTGCGCCAAATTTATCGGATCTCCACTGAAGACTTGTCGTTTTGCGAATTCTGAATTTCCAGCGAGTTGTTCAGCTTTTTCAGCGGCTGATATTTTGGTTTTCTTTTCAGAAACGGGAATCGGATCTGAATCTGTCTCATCGACATCAATATCTTCAACATCATGAGTGAATTCAACAACATTTTCCAGACCATAATGCTTGATAACATTAGAGGAATCAGAGAACTGTGAGTTTACCGCATCGAATTGCTTTGCAAACCTAAAAATTGTTAACGAATGAAAAAATTACTTCAGTGAAAATGAACTTACTTAGATGCGATTGCATGGATATTGCTTTTCAACTTCTTTCCATCGATCAAATTTCCTTGATTTCCTTCCTCAAATACCAACTTTAAAAACTCTTGCGCTAATTTCGTGTTGAAAATCGAAGTATCCGATGTAGTCTCAATCAAAACATCCAGTGTGACAGTAGCATCTTCAGAATCACCGTCGTTTCTTATCAATCCGAAAATGTCTTTCCAGAGTACGAGATACAATTTGGTGGTGTCAGTTCTGGTAGACAGTTCTCTCAATGATTTCCAGACATTCATTTCTTCGCCGACTCGAAGTAATTTTTGCAGAGTTCTGAAATCATGAAATTATGATTTAGAAAATATGGAAACTAAACTCACTTTCTCGAGAACGATTCAATATTTTGTTGCTGGAAGACGACTAAGAGAGTTGAAACGGAACTTGGGGCAGTTTCAGCGCGAATTTTCTGAAATGAAGAGTTTCTTATAAGTTTACCATAAGTGGAACTCACGGTGATTAGCAATTTGCACAGTGAATTCAAAATTTCTTCCTTGAGCTTTACTGTTAGAACAACTTGAGAAATGAGCATCAGAGCTGAGTAGCGGAAGGATGTCATATCACTTTTGATACCGTTTTCGATGAATGGCATCAGCTTACTGAGCATCATCTCATCAACTTTCTCCGGATCGTTGAAAATATTTAAAAGAAGTTTCGCGTGAAAATTGAACAGCATTGGGTGCTTCACTTCAAGATAATCGCTTCCTACAACTTCGACGCCTCTTTTAATGTGATCGGTGATGCAAGTGATAATCGAATGAGAACTCGACATTGTTGCTTTCACAATGGAGCTGAATGGAATCGGTATCTCAGACTTCAAAAATTGTTGCATAAATTGCCATTCTTTGGACCTAGACCAATCGAAGTCCAAGATTCGCAGGATTCTTGAGTAAACTTTCGTCTCGTGGAATGGGAGGAATGTCAATAACAACATTTCTGCATTGAACGAATAGATTTGGAAAGTGTGAACGAGATATTCTAGCACTTGTTGGCATGCAAAATGCTGTAGGTAGGGTGATAATTCGAAAAGAAGCTTGTCGATCTTCTGATTGAGTCGTTCGTTCTCTTCTTTCTCTACCATTGTTCGTACGAAATTGATTTTTTCTTCAGCAAAGAGATCATTCGCAATTTCTGTGTCAAAAACTGGATCGATTCTTTTCATTTGTTCCAACCCGGCTAATCCTAAAAAACGAAATTGAAAGAAACACAAATTTAGTTCATGACATACCAATTCTATGGGCTGTTTCATTTGTCAGTTTTCCAGCTTCCTTTTTGTCGAAAATCAAAGAGACATGGCGTTTTTCAACTGTCAAATGTCGTGCAGCTGATGTGCGCAAATTTTGCAACTGGCTTGTCAGTGAAGTTGCCATTCTTTATACCCAAAGTTTTGAGAAAAAACAGACAACAATCTATAAAGGTTAATATTGACTTTGATACATTAAAAATTCGCGGATTTTTCAAAGTTAATGTAAACCAATAAAAAGTAGTTTTAAACGAGTTACAGGTTTGAAAACAACAAAATTAATTTTTCGACAAAAAAATAAAATAAATGTGTGCAGACACCGAGGTACGTAAGCACATTATTATACGCGCACGTATTTTTATTTTGGGAATTTTTCGTTGAACAAAAACTAGTTTATAACTCAATAAATTTACGTTTCAGGTACACGTAAAATGAAAATCAAAGTAATATCAAGGAATCCAAACACGTATCAAAGGGAAACAGTCGACCAACGAAGTAAAAGTAAGTAGTAAACTATTTATTTCCAGAAAATTAATTTACTTTTCAGTTGTTCGAAACTTCAACACACCTGCAGATCCATTCCGTGCACAAACAGAATACACTCGAGCTTTGAATGCCACAAAGTTAGAACGAGTGTTTGCGAAGCCGTTTGTTGCCAGTTTAGACGGACATGTTGACGGTGTACAAGTTCTCGCCAAACATCCTAGCCGACCATCAACAGTGTTTTCTGGATCACGAGATGGGCAAGTGAAGCTATGGAATTTACCATCTAAATCATGTATAGCCACTTTGGATGCACACAGAGGATTAGTAAATGGTAATTTTTGGTGCTTAGAAAATCAACAAAATTTTAAATTCAGATATTTCCGTGGACAACTCTGATGGAAATAGCTTCGTCACAGTTGGCCAAGACAGTCAGTTAAAATATTGGAAAATTCCATCAGCCGTCGATGATAACATCAAAACACCAGCTCATTCAATTGCTCTAGAAGGAATTGCCTACGGTGTCTCCCATCTCTCATATTCTTCCGATTTTGTAACATGTGGTGAAGATATCAGCGTCTGGAAAGCTTACAGGTACTTCAAAGTCTTTTCCTAAAACATTTTAATTCATGTTTTTTCTAGGGAAACTCCTCTTCGAAGTTACAATTTGGGCACTGACACAATTCACACTTGTCGAGCTAATCCTGTTGAAGAAAATGTGATCGTTGGTGCAAAATCGGATAGATCAATCTTTGTTTTGGATACAAGACAAGATGTTCCATTGAAAAAAGTGACTATGAAGCTGAGACCTAATAAAATTTCCTGGAACCCGATTGAGGCTTATAGTTTCACTGTGGCCAGTGAAGATTATAGGTGAGTTATTCAGCTATGTAAATTTAATAGTTTGAGGATTCGTAATCTTGTGTTCAACCCATTGTTAAATAATTTGACCATGTTGTTATCACCAACATCGAAAATCCTTCCCATTTTTCATAAAATTTTCGAAACAGTAATTTTATTTGTTGGAAAACCCACTTTTTTCAAAAATTTCGACGAAATCTAGAAAACTAACTGTGAGAATTCAAAAATTCTAAAGTTTGGCCAATCCACACATTTCAAAAATCCGCTATTTTTTTCAGTTTGTACACTTTCGATATGAGATTCATGGAACATCCTATCCAATCTCACCAAGGTTTCACTTCCGCTGTTCTTGATGTTGATTATTCTCCAACTGGACAAGAATTCGTCGCCGCCGGATACGATCGATCGATTAGATTGTTCAAATCACGAGAAATGACAAGTCGAGATATTTATTATACCAAAAGAATGCAGTCAGTTTTGTCTGTTCTTTGGTCGGCTGATTCTAAATTTGTTTTATCCGGTAGTAATGAGATGAATATTCGAGTCTGGAAGGCGAATGCGGCTGAAAAATTGGGACCGGTGAGTTGAGCTTCTGGACCAAAAATTTTCAACTAACTTCATTTTTCAGCTGACAAAACGTGAAAAACAAGCTTTTGCGTACAATTCGAAATTACGGGAAACGTATAAGAACCATCCAGAAGTCAGAAGAATCGCCAATCATAGAAATGTTCCGAAGCATATTTTCAGGTCAGTTCAATATTTTATTTGTTCGAATGTTCCTTTTCTTTTAAAAATATACATTTCTTGAATTATTTCATATTTTCGAAACCTAAAAAACTTTCTATTTTCTCTTCCTCATCTATCTTAAATGCAATTATTTTAGAATATTTAGGCGCTCTTCTTTTTAAAAATCATTTTACATTAATATTTTAGTTTCATAATGAAAATCTTTACAGCGCTGCCAAAGAGCATCGTATTATCCGCGATGCTCGTACTCGCCGCGACTTCCGTCGTGCGAAAGCTGCTGGCCTCGACGAAGAAGAATCTTATCTTCCAGCCACCCAGAAATCTATGGTCGGCGATGCCGAATCATAGCCTGTTTTCCTCTTCGTTGTTATCATCTCCTTTTTGTTACTTGTTATTTTTCTCTCAAATACAGTTATTATTTTTATTTTGATTTTCACTATCACAGAATCTATTTTTTACTGGAAATCTCGGGCAATTGATTTTTGATTTCTTGAGGTATCGTATCGATGTAATCCTTATGTTCGACCCATGAAGCAGTGGCCAAAACACCTCCCGTATTGTTGAGTTGAACATTTGAATCGTAGCGAATGGAGCGACCAGAAATATCGGTAAGACTTCCGCCTGCAGCTTCTAACACCGCTTCGGCAGCACAAGTATCCCATTTCTTGCACCCGGCACTAGCAAAAACGTAAGCGGCACTTCCTTCGAGAACCTTGAGAACTTTGTAACCAGCTCCGCCAACCTTTTCTATATTGTCGGCCAGACTTTTGCTTTTCAATGCTTCTAATGCACTTGAAACTGATTCAGAGAGATGACTGCGAGTTGTTACGACGGTCTTCGTAGAATTGGCTGGAAAATATAAATTCTCTATTTCAGAAATACAGACTGTATGTATTCGAGTATGAATATAACTTTTTGTTTCAAAAAATTTAACAAAGATTAATTTTGAAATGATTAATTTTTTAAGATCGTTTCTATTTATAGCAGCTTCATATTGATAAACAATATTTGAAGTAAAAAAAAGCAAAAAAGCTGTTGATGTTTTTTTTTTTGAAAATTATTTATGATTTAACGTTTTCTATGTTCTATTTACAATTTTTTATTTGAATATTTTTGCCACTCACATTTGACCGGAGTTACTCCATGTACACCACATCCATTGATCGCCCAAATTGTTCTTCCACCTTCGGAATAATAGGGTTGGTGAATAATTCCTGCCACGGGTCGACCTTTGTGAGCAATTCCAATAAGAACTGTGACCTGCTCCAGAAGTGCTGAAAGTCGAAAAAACCATTATTAGACTCATTAAAAAAAAAACCTAGATTTTTATTTTTGACGGCTAGAGCGACTTCAGAAGTTCCGTCCAGCGGGTCAACCCAAACTACGACGTCGTCTTCTTTTATACTTTGCAATTCTGATGAGAGTAATTTTTCGGTTTTCAGAACATCTTCACTGAATCCTAATTCGACTTCTGGACAAGCTGATGTTTCATCTTCTTCCCCGATGATTTTTACGTTTTTAAAACGATTTTGCAGAGATTGAACTATACAATATTGTGCTCTGCGATCTGCTTCGGTTTGTGGATCGTAGCTTTCACTGTTATTTTCACATTTATTTATAATTTTGAGATCTCCGGTGGCCATGACATTCTGAAAAAACAAATTTAAAATGAATAAATGCAACAAAAATAGAACACTTACTTTAATAATCCCCCCAGCTGTCTCGGATACTTTCACCGATGATGCCACTAGCCTTGTTAAAAAGCTGGCACGATTGAACATTTCCAAATTGTCTAATGAAGCCATTCGTTACCAAAAAAATACATTTTAAAGCGAATCGCGATGAGAGAAAAAAGAAAATAAAAATGACGTGTGTAATATTGCGTCAGCGTGCTAACCAAACACCGCGACGCACTTTTGCACAGGTCATTTTTCTGATTTTTTCGGGTCGAAAAAAATCACGTGAAACAAAATCAAGTCGCGACGAAATCATAAATTAGTGAGTGCGACTAAAGCCAAGAAAAGAAATCGATAAAAAGTCAACGAGAAACCACGAAGATGTGTGTTCGAGGAGAAGAAGAATGATTTTTAATCATAGGTCGCGGCTAAATATGAGAAGAATAGAAAATAGAACTTTCAAGGAAACAAAAAAGTCACGTGGCAATGAGAATATGATGGAATCTATCGAAAAACCATTTCGTAGAAAGAACCTTGTTTGTTTTTATTTTGGAATGAACTTCAAAACTTAAATAAAAAAAAGTACAGTACGATTGTACTAACTCAAAAGTGCTTGTTTTCGAAAAAGAAAACATGGAAAACGTGACCAAAAATTCAAACACGAAATTAGTCATCAACCGGAAATGGGATCAAATCTACAAATTTCAATAAGGGGTACCAGGCTTGTGATCCTACTTTTCTCAGAACCAAGTTCCGGTTGGTAATTTCGGAACTTTAAAAATCAAAGCCGAGTTCCGAAAACATTTCGGAACTTCTCAGAAAAAAAACACAAAAAAATTCAAGATTTTTCTGAAATTTCAAAACTTTTTTTTTTCATAAAAAATACTACTGGTCTCATTGAGTTTTCAATTTCGGATAAATTAATTCACCATTTGTTTATTTTCCTATTTTTCAGCCTAATTCAAAACAGAAAATAAAAAAATTTCTGTGAATTGCGTTTCAAAATGTTTCGAGATTTCTAAAAAAAAATTCAGTACAAAATCAGAGGTTCCGAAAGTTCCGAGAAGCTCGTTGTTCACAAGCCTGTTTTGAACTCCGAATTTCAATCTTATAAAAAACTTGGAATTTTTTTCCTCAAAATACTTTAATTCTGTAACCAAAATAATCACTGTTTCGAAAAATAAGAATAAACTTTGCGATAACTTTAAGTCTATTGAAGTCGTATTTTCTGTAGGCATTTTTCGGGAAGAAAAAAATGCTGATAGTTTAGATTTTTCGTGTGATAATAGTACTAATAGGAAGATACAATTAATTTTCTCGAGCTCCGAGAAACTAGTTTTAAAGTTTTTTTTTTTTTTGAAAAACTAGAACTTAATACGAGGACTATTGCAACACCTTTTTACTTCCGGATATCCGGTAACGTTTTTCTCGGTAAAATCCCAATGTCAAAGATTTTTATTCAGTGAAATACATAACATGAAACTCAAATTGTTTTTTTTTTTGATTATCGTTCGATTTATATTGAACCTGTTATAAAACTTTGAAGGATTCTATAAATTAATAATAAGCTTGAAACGACAAACCAGTTTAATACATTTAAAAAATGTTGAACATGTAGATAACAAAAAGTGTTCAAAACATTGATAACAACGTAGCTGAATAGACAATTTTTATTTATTTTGTGTATTTTCATTCACGTAACGTCCTGATTTTATGTTTGCACTACATTTTATTTTCGTCGTCAAAAAATGAGGAAAAAGTGACCTCTTGAAATGTCACCAAAAAATAATTCAACACGAAATTAGTCATTATTCAAAAATGGGATCTTCTTCATCCAGTGATCTCAAAGCCACCCTAAAACCTTACTTGGACCAATTCGCCAGGAGCACAGAAGCCGCCAGTGTTGAAGGTGAACTAAAAAAAAAACAAGAGAAGTTAAAAGACGAAGAGTTTTCAGATTCGATGAAAGTTCTCCATCCACAAGCAGTCTTCATAGAACGGAGCAAATCAGCGACTTTTGGGAAAGATGGTAAATTTCACATTGCAATTTATTTTCCAAATTCTAGAAAAATTTCAGCGTTGACAAAAATGTTCAAAGAATGGTACGAGTTCACCGGTCCTTATGTTTTTGAGAAATCCGATGATAAATACACAGGCTCTGCTGATAACTATATTATCAATGAGGCAAAAATGAGCTTGCTCAAAGTCAAGGATAAATCGGTAAGAGAATCTTTCCGGACTACTACAGTATTCGATATGTTGAATTTTCAGCTGATTCTTCGTGGTGAAGTGATGCATATTTGGAAGAAGGAAAATGATAAATGGTTCCTTTTCTACGAACAATTCCATGTCTTAGAATAAGATTCGTGATTCATGTTAATAAATATTTTTCTGTTTGACATTTTGGTATTTTTGGTAACATCACTGTTTCACACTATGAAGATGAACATTACTCACATTTCAACGGAATGATCCTAAATCATAACAGTTCAAGAGATTTTTTCCGAAATTCGTCAGTTTTCTTCATGAATCTGAAATCGCTATTTACTTTTTTAGTGAGTTTTTACTGTGGTTCAAAACTTTTAAATTCAGATTCTGTTGAAACAGATTGTCTAAATTTGATTTTCAAAGAAATAGGTACATAGAAATAAGTAGCCGATATTTACAAAACGATCCGGCTCGAAAGCCAAGGGAGGCTCTCCAGGTCTAGTTTGAACACTTTTTCAAATTTTTTTATTCGCCGGACATTTTTGTAAAAAAAGTTATATACGTTTTAACCCTTAACTGTTAAAAAATATTCTGATTTTGTAGGTGATTTGCTTAATTTTTTTCTTGATAATTGCCAATCTTCGTTCTTCATACTTTCTTTTTACAAAATTTTTTCGACTGATAAAAATATGTCATGGTGGTCAGGTGGCTGAAATCTAATAATTTACAAATTTTACACAAAGTTGATTCCATGAACCGTTTACCTACCGTATTCTTCTTCTCAAAAACAAATCAACAAGGCGGTTCTTAAGTAACCAGTGTTCACTCATTCTTCCCGCCATTTTGCTATTTTCTTCCCCCGCCAAGCTGATCGGATAAGTGCTTATCAAACAATGACAACGCCTCGATTTTGTGCCATTTTTTCTGCTCTCACTTTTTGAACTTTGAATGATACACGGATTTGTGGTATTTTTGTTGTTATTTTTCTCGATTTTTGGTCGATTATTCGCGTCAGGAGGCGATTTGTGTCAGAATGAAATTTGTCAGAATGGTGGAACCTGTGTGATTGCGAGCAGTGAGTTCCGGTTTGGGAGGGAAATGTTTTTGAGTGGGAACATTCCGGATATATTGCAAGAGAAAGAAAAAAGAAACTAAAAAAAACTAATTTACGAATGGAATTAGTTAAAATAAAATAACTTATAAACTTATAAATAAATTGAAACAGAGAAGACTTCTGGGAAATTATAATGAAGTCAATTTTTTGAGATGAATTGTAAAATTTTTTGATTATTCAGTTTTTTGACATACATTGAAACGAATATCGGATTCAAATATTTGATTATTTTGTGAAACAGTGAGAATTTCTGAATATTTATCAAAAGAGTCAAACGTTTTATCAACTTTATACATTTGAAGGGTATGAAGACAATGAATATGCTGCTGTAAAACTGATGAGCACTCACAGTGAAACCAGCAAAATGGGTTTTTTATAAATTGAAAAAGTCCGATTTTTTAAACTTTTATTTTAAGTCATGCATATTTTATTTGATGGGATACTCAAACACAATGAGTTTTCAGCATAAATACAATGACCATATTTGAAAGTCTAACCAGAATTTTTAGAGATATCAAAGAAGCATATCAAATGTTTGAAACCGCAAAAATAATCAAAGAGCGACTTTTCTCAAAAAGCTATTAATTTCTGAATTGCATCAACTTCACGAATTCAAACCTTTTTTACTGCTTTTTAGAAACAGAATTATTTTCGTCACCGAATTTATTTGGTTTAAAAAGAATTTATTCATCTTTCACATCATAAACCTATCAAAAAATTTTCGATACTAATCAAAAAACAAGAATAAATGTTCAACACTTATTGACTCAGCAAAACAGTAAAAGCTTTATATCAAATCACAACAAAAATATGTGTTCCAAATCTACTAAAAACCCTGATGATGTTTTCAGCATCTCCTGTGACGTCATCATGTCCCCAAAATACTCTATATTACATGGGATATTGCTATCAATTCGACCCAACACCACGAAACTGGAATGATGTGAGCATTCTATCTTATCTAGAAACCAATCCTACCATTTTTCCAGGCCGCCCTTTTCTGCAACAAAATCTCAAATGCGGCTCTTCCCTCACTAGAAAGTTCAGAAGATCAAGCTTTCTTCACTGGTTATCTAACTGCTATCCTTCCTCAACAAACCAGTTCTCAATCACCGGATGGTATATGGACATCAATTCGAGGAGTCAACAATGTCACCAGGCCTTCATGGGTGTCATATCCGGGATCGTATTTGGTGACGGATACATTTTGGGCACCACAGGAACCCAATGTTTATTTGGATTATTTTGGTGAGTATGCACTACATGAAGATAGGGATCGAAAAACAGTTATTGGTTTTTTTTTTTTTTTTGAAAAATACCTGAAACAGTAAAAAAAAGTTTTTCATTAAATTTTTGACTTTAAGAAAATATTCATTTTGTCTCTGATTTTTGGAACAGTTTCAGTTAACTTTCTAGTTGAAAGATACATACAACTTGTTTTTTTCAGATGTGTGCGTTGCTTTGGAAGCTGAAACCTATTACCGTGAATGGACCACAGCTCTTTGTGAAGTTCTAAAATACACTGTATGCAAAATATTGCCAAGTTCATACAATCAAAATTATGTTGGACAGTGTATTTGTCCTAATGGTTACAGCGGTATCAATTGTCAGAATCGTGAGTATAATTTTATTTCTAAATCCCATAACATTCCCTTTTTTATTCAGAAGATACCAGTTCTAGTAGTCAAGTGACCTGCGCAAAGAAAGAATTCCAATTCTCCTGTCCTCAAAATCAAACAATTGTGGTGGATTTCGCATCATTTGGAGCGAAAGATGAAGCGACGTGTGGACAACAGACTAGTGGAGTGCAAAACTGCTCCAATGTGAATACCCTTCAAACAGTTGTCAACCTATGTCAGGGATTGCAAAGTTGTCAGATGCAGAATATGACACAAATATTTACAAATACACCATGTCCAGTGAATGATGAACTATTTTTGGAGACCAGGTTTCGATGTCAAAATGCGACTTCGACGACGGCGGCGGCGAATTGTGGAAATGATGAAGTATCGTACGATGGAAGATGTTATAGTTGGACAATTGAGACAAATCAGAAGAAACAGAAAAGTTTTCAAGAAGCTCAGCAATATTGTGCACAGATGGTGAGGGTTTTATTCTGTGAGAAAAAAGTATTTGATAATAAAAAACTATAAGTCAACTTTCTGCTAGAAGTTGTTCGATGAGGTAGTTTTGAGAACGAATAGCGTATGGTTGAAAATTGGAAATTATTCTTCCAAAATTTTTTTAGTAAATTATGAATCAAAAAATTACGGTTTCAAAATGATCTTTTATTTGAAGATGTTTTATTGAAGTTTGATTTCGGTAAGTAATGAGGAATGATATGAACTTTGTCCAATAATTTCCAATGTGAGATAATTTTGAAAATAAGCAGCCATTCTCTAAAATTTTTTTCCATAAAAGTGAACTAGTTGAATAATTAAAATCTTTCCTTTTGTTCGAAAACCTCTATTAAAAAAACAGTATCATAAAAATTGCGATTGGGATGGAGTAGTACCTAATATTTAAAAAGTGGTTGTCAAAATTGGAAACTATTTTTTACATTACTTTTTCAGCCAATTATAAATGAAAAATTACATTTTCAAGGTTTTTTTATTATTTGAAGATGATTTGGTAGATTTTAATTTAGGCTAGTAATGCTGTTTTTTCAGTTTTTCATTGAAACGTATTTCCTGATATTCAAAATTGAAACAAATTTTGTCATATACATAAATAGCTATTGGGAATACTAAACTAAGTAGTACATAAAATATGAAACAGGGTAGTTGAAGATTGGAAATTATTAAAAAAAAAATTTTCAACATTTTTTAGTCAATTGAGAATTAAAAAATTACTGTTTCATATTTTATTGTTTTTTCTAAAGTTATGATGTCGTTTCATAAAACACGGTTTTGAAAAGTTTCTGTTCCTGACAATGAGTGCAGCTGCAAAAAAAAATACACCACTTGTGAAAAAAAGTGAACAAGCGATTTTGAAGTTTTTTGAAATCTCAGAAATGTTTTCTGTTTCACACTTTTAATAAGTTTATCACGAATCCTGAAAATTTTAATTTATTAAAATACATATATTGCTCTTTATTTTGCTGTGATCTTGAATTATTTTTTCAGGGTGGCCAACTCGTTTTCTCAATAACATCAAATCTTCAAAACCAAATAGTCCAAAAAGTACGATCATCAACCAAGAAGTCGATAGACTTTTGGTTAGCAAACTGTCAACTATTACAAGTTTCCCAATCTGATACCTCCATATCAAATTCGTCGGCTTGTTCAACAGATCAAGCCAATCCAATATGTTCAACAGTTCCACAATCAGAAACTGCACAACAACAACAAAGAACATCGCAAAGTGCTCCGCCCAACTCGGTGAATCCAGAAGATTCGCAACCACGACAAGTTTATACTGGAACACAACCGTAAGTTCTGAATTGTGACTCTCCAATTGAGACTTCTCCAAATCATGAAATTACTAAACAATTATGAGTTACTCATACCACAAGAAAGACAAAACTATTATTATCATCAGCATCTGCGTAGTATTAGGCATCAAATTTCCAACGAAAATAAATTAAGTTTTTGAAACAGGCAAAAGTTCAAAATTGTGTGCAATTGTTTCATCATCATAAAACGTTGAATTCGTGAAACCAATCATCATAAAATGTTTAAATTTTTTAGATGAGAACTTGAAAGCTTTAATTGTATCATTGTTGTCGCAAAAAACTCACTTCTTGTTCTCCACGAGAAATGAATATATAGTAATGAGTAATGACTAATGATTGTCAGCACCAATTGCCTATGAAAATGAATACATTGTTTGAAACAGGCAAACAAATTTCAAATATGTAAGCAACTGTTTATTTTCGATGGGGGATCAATCATCATAAAATGTTCAATTTTTTAGATGGCAACTTAAAAGCCCTAAATTGAATCATTCTTGTAGCAAAAAATAGCCACACTGATGACTATTTTGTAAATGCATAGTTTAGTTGTGCAAGTTGCTCTGGGATATGCTCAACCATGTTTTTTATGTTCAAGTTTCACAATCATTCTCATGCCATTCACAGTTTGTTTGAGGTATTATCAATGAACATTGAAACGTCAACAAACGTTAAAAACTTTTTCGAAACAGTGAAGCATAAAACGATATTTTCTTAATTTGTAAGTTTTCAATTTCCAGAGCACCTCTGCACTCAAACAGTTTTTGAAACAGTGAAATTTTCTGGTTTCAATGTTTTATTTTGAAACCAACTTGATGTCTCCAATTACTTAACTTTGATGACCAATTGCTTTTCTAGTTGCAGTTTTTCAACATAGTTTCAATATTTCATCTAGAACTTTTTCTTTTTTTGCGAAACCTATTTTTAACAGTTTGGTTTTTTGGACCCCTAGTTGTAAGCATATTATTCTGGTGTTCATATACTAGGATGTAACCTTTTTTTGAAACAGTAAAACATAAAAAGGGTTCTTATGTTATTACTCAATTCGATGGTCTTCTGTTCTCGCTAAATCGGATCAGTCACAATCATTTCAAAAAATAACTGATTTTTTGCGAACATTTTTTGTTTGTTATTTTTTGTTCCAAAAAAAACCTTTGAAACCAGAGAAGATGTTTTTACTGATGAAAAAAGAGAAGAAAAATTAGCATTAATTTTTTTTTGGTTTTTATGTATTCTATCTTTGATTTTGAATTGAAATAATTTTTGAAACAGTGAAATGTTCTAGTTTTCTTTTTTTTATTAAAACAAATTTGATGCCTCAAATATTTTTGATGACCAACTTTTGTTTTTTTTTCGATTGAACATTTTGCAATTTTTAAACATAGTTTCAATATTTAATCTAAAATATAATGCTTCGGTTCATATTCTATGACATTGTTAAACGGTCACTATTTCTAGCTAAAAATAGCCGTTCAAGTATTTATGTAACACCTAACAATGCTCTGAATAACAATTCAAAACATTTATAATAACAATAATAATATTATTTGCATGTTCTTTTTTTCTCCTTCATTATTTTGCAATCTGTTCTCTTCTCCTATTAACCGGTTTTGGGCTTTTCGAAATTGTATTGCGCATGCAGGCATTACGTCCTCGCTGACTCATTCCATAATCATTTTTTTAATTGTTTTTTCGGTGAACTTTTACTGTTCTGAGTTCGCGTCACAAAAATTTTTAATTAAATATTTGATTAGTGTTTCTGTCTTATTTTTCAAAATTGTTTTTTGAACCCAGTTTTGCTAATTGAAAAAAAAACAACTTGTGAAATAAATTGAATTAGATTGAATTGAGAATTCGGATCCCTTCATTTTGAGTATTTGTAACAGTGAACGATTTTCATACAAATGTGCCTCGGTTTCAGACTGTTGTGAAAAAATACTTTCACTTTTTCAAAGTAACCTGATAATTATACATTTTTCTAACGTTTGTTCAGAGACGTTTAGGAATTTTATTTTTTGTTTCAAAATTTAAAAATAACTACGGTTTCAATCCTTACATTTCTGAATCCTTTTCCAATATTTTTTCATTAACAGTTCTAGTTCTCTTCTTCTGAACAAAACAAATACATCTTGATAGCAGATGGAATAATTTTGCCAAGGCTTAGGTTCTTGTCGTTTATCATTAAACTAGATTTATCTTCATAGCTCTTTTGAAAAGCAAATGAGTGAAAAACATTTGAAAGTTCACGTAGCTTTTTCTAGATATTTTTTGTTGTTTTTCAAAAAAGTAAACAATCTATCGAACTTTATTAAATGCAAAACGTGACATTGGAGCAGACCGGCAAAATTTTTCAACAAAAATAATTATGTCCCTTTAAATCGAATGGTATTTTATTGAAATGATTTGGACAGGATTTTTCGGACATTTCTTAAAATTTTTTCACGTTTGGAACCCACCTAATGAAATGTGAATGATTGAAAAAATAACTTGATTTTCTTCAGTCGTTGTTGAAACAGTTAAAAATTTTGTTGAGCAAACTTATATGGAATTTTTTTTAAGCATATGTAGTTTAAAATTGTTGGTTTAATTGTATGGGAATTTTTTATTCTATCAATGAATAATTATAGTTTCATAATACTTTCTTCATTACCAATTGGTTATTTTAAAACATGTGTTTACTGTTTCCAGGTTCTTTTTAAATATGTTGTCCTATAGTTTTACATAGCTACCGAAAAAAAAACATTTCTCTGAAAAAATAAAACCGAAACTTTGAATTTTTTCTAATTAGTTTGTCTTATATTGTGACAATATAGTTTTTCCCTAAAAAGTTTACTTATCTACTCGAATTCGTCAAACTGTCTTCTTCTTGATCTTTGATTCGTTTCATAACTTTCATTTTCTAAACTTGCAGGTTCAACGGATGTAATGCATATTTACCTAATTATTCAATTTATCCTTTTTGTCGATTATGTACATGGGGCCGAACCAGAGTATATAACGTATGTAATATAATTTCATGAGGGTATGGTAGTTAGTAGAAAAAAGTTACTTTTTCGAAAATTCCGTTATTTTCAAATCTTAAATTTAGCTGAAATTTTTTTTACTGTTTCAGCTATTGAATTTTTGTCTTGAAAATATCAGCATACATTTAGCTATTATATCCAACGTCATTTTTTCCTTGAAAAATAGGAGTTTGATGCCTGAAAAACTGTAAGAAAGTAGCTGAAACTTCCAGACAGAATACTTGAGAAGCAGGTTTAAAATGACATTTTCCTTAAATACACAAATAAAGAAAAAAAAGGAAAAAATTAATTCGCAGAGCAAATATTTCTGATCATATGCCTGCCGTTCTGAATAATAATAAAATTTATGATGATACATCACCTTGAAAAATCTTCATTCTGGCTACTTCAGAAATGAAAAACAAAGATTGGAAGGTATCATAGGGTGACATGTTATATTTTTTGCATTGTGAATCTAAAAAGTGTAAGAATAATCGAACTAATCGGAGAACCAAAAATTTTGGTTTGAAATTAAACAATACACTTTCAAAAAGTTCACAACGAAGTTTCGAAATTGAATGAATAAAAATCAAGTTTAATATTATTCTGTTTCAAGTTTTACATAAAATCATTAGCGTTTTTATATCATCAATGCATGTATTGCGGTCGCACATAAGATTGTAAAAGTCAGAAAAAAAGTTTCCAACTCAGATAGTTACAAAAACTGACAAATTTACAGCTTACTTTCAAAATGTATTTTTCAGACCAAGTGTTCCTGATTCGATCAACAAGCCGAAGTACTGTAAAAAAGAGACAAAAAATAGTAGGTCACAATATACCATATACGCATCAAAACATTTTTCTATAGATATCGAATATCCGCGCACTCGTGCTTGTATGCAAAGTGAAATACCATGTCCAGACCCGCAAAATGTTATTGGTACAGTAACACGTTACTGTAACTGTCAAACGGGCACTTGGGAGAACCCGGACACAACTAATTGTACCCATAAATGGGTTGGAGAAGCCGAGACAGCGATAAAGGATAATCAACCGGTTGAAGAAGTCAGTAATACTGTGAATGTGCAGTTGAGGAACACTATAAAGCAGACACTTTTCGGAGGAGATATTACGGGAACTGTGAAGTTGAGTAGAGATATGTTGGGATTGGCGAAGAGTCAGTTTGATATCTTGTCGGATCGAAATGTTAGAGAGACTAAGGCGAGAAATTTCACACAGGTTAGTTTTGAGGAGATCTGAGTTCAGTGGGAATCAAACTTTAAATTTTTGCTCCTTCAAAGTTCACTTCTAAAAATACCTTTGATAAATGGAGATGAAAAAATATTTCTAATTTTTTTGTTCGTGTATATACATCTCTGTTTCAATCTTCACATAATATTCGGAACAGTTTCGATCTTGAATTCGCTGTGCGTAACACGATCTTTCAGAAGACAATCGATAACAGCGAGAGAGGTATAAAAAAACAAGGAACTCTCTCAACAATCTCCTTCTCATTTTACTTTAGTCTAAAAAAGCGGACTTGCATGCGTGTAACATATGAATTGCAATGATTTTTTGTACTGAAAAGAGTCATTGAGAGGCAACTAGAAAGAGGCAAGTTTCAAGACATGATATTTTTTATTTTCGTTCTTTTTCAAACCGTTTATAGAATTAAAGTTATTTGACCTGCCAATGATTGCTAATTGATACATTGGATTTTGAATATGAGTGATGTGAAACAGTAAAATTTGGAAATAGGAAAATTAGAAAATTAGAAAAAGTGGCATTCAAAATTTTTTCATTTTATCATATTACACCTGAAAATGTTAAAAATAATTTTGGAAAATAATTTCTGATTCATCAGACGTTTAGATTAATTGAAATAAATGGTCCACCATAAAAGTCCATCAGTTACAGGATAATTTGACCAATTGAACTGTAAGTTTCTATCTATCAATCATCATGATGCGTTGCTTTCGAGATCAAAGTTTTGTTCGTGATGTCTAGAAACCAAAAAATACGTATCGTTCAGTATATAGTTGTAAATAGTATTTTAAGACCGACATCCAATTCAATAGTGAAAATGGAAGGTTCAATGAGAAATGTAAATTATGTGAAACAGTGAATTGATAGGATTCATTCGTTCAGTTAATTTTAATACAATAAATATGTTATCTGTAAATATTATATATATATTTTTTTAATTATGAATATATCAATGTTGCGGAACAGGAAAAAATGTATTTTAGGGGGAGTTTTCCATTCAACATTACTGAAAAATATAGTATCTCGATATTTCCAGAATATTGGTGGTTCTGGTGATCAACTATTATCCACCATCGCCGCTTCTGTTTGGGATCAATTGTCTCCAGCAAGCCGAATTGATCATGCTTCTCAACTCATGAGCTATCTCGAACAATCTGTCATTTTACTTGGTGAATATATGGTGGATAAGAAACTCAACTATTCGTACACCAATTGGGCGATGGAGATCGAAAGAAGTGAACCGGAATTCATGAAAACTGGAGGAAGTGGAACTGATCAAATGGATGATTCGACGACTGGATTTACTGGTATGACTGCAGCTGCTAGTGAGGAAGTGAATAACACTGTGCTTTTTCCAAGTTTGAAATTGACACCATCGATAACACTTCCATCGACAAGTATTTTAGGTAAGTTGAAATTATGTCCAGCTATGAAATTTCGAGTATCAACATAACAAAATTAAACAACAACGTGTAACAGTATTTTAATTATCATTCAGGAGCATTGACAAAAAGAAACAGCAAATATGTTTTGATAATTTTCATATAAAAGTCAACTGTTTCAAACTATCATAAATGTCGTGATGACGCACATCACAAAATTTTGATCCAACTTTCGGAAGTTATCAAAATAAATGTTTTGTTATTTTATGTGGTCTTGTTTCCAGAAAGCGTTGCTCCCACGCAAACCGTTTCCTTGCAAGCTAACGATGCTGTTGGAACATTTGCCTCTGAACCAAATTTAAATCGGAATCCAATTAAACTGGGATACTACGCGTTCTCAGGATTTGGACAACTCTTAAATTACAACAATAACCATACAATGATAAATAGTCAAATCATTGGAGCATCTGTTCAAAATGCAACACAGAGTGTGAGGTAAGTTTTTTTGAAGGTCATTTTTTCAATAAGCAGACAAAAATAAAACATTCTGAAACAGCAACATTTTAAGCTAGAAACGTGTATTGTTTCATGCAACCTATATACAGGTTGAAGAACAAGTTTTTAGCACTTCAAGGTCTTATAACTTTGTATATTTCAGTCTTCCTGCTGACCATCCTGTGACATTCACATTTTTACATTTGCAAACAAATGGAGTCAGCAATCCACGATGTGTTTATTGGGATCTGGAGACAACGAAATGGTCAACAATGGGATGTACAATGATCTCGACATCCGCTAATGCTACACAATGCTCGTGCACACATTTGACCAGGTTTGTAGTGTTTTTTACTGTTAGGAAAGTTCACTGTTTCATAATTAATAGTATTAGGCTTTCAGTTTTTATATCCGTTTTTATATATATATATAAATTTACTGTTTCAATATTGATATTCGAAAAAAGTCTCAATTTTACAAACAGTTTTGAAAAAGTTTACTGTTACAAACTGTAAAAACTTCTAAACTAATTATCAGTGTAATTAATTATTTGATTTGTATATGTGTAAATTACAAAACCTGAAAGCGAAAACGGAAATTTAAAAAAGAGAAGCAAATGGCGGAAAACAACTTTAACTGTCTCAAATATCACATATTATCAACAATAATCTGAATTGAAACTTCTGTTAATGAGTTTGTTTCAGTTTTGCAATCCTAATGGATGTTTCTGGACAAGTCGGTCGATTTTCCGGTAATCTAGCTTCTGCTCTTGATGTTATTTCAACAATCGGGTGTGCTATTTCGATTGTCTGTTTGGCACTCAGTTTTTTGGTTTTCACCTTTTTCAGGTAATATTAATCCGATAACATTTGATATCTGAATTGTTTTCCAGAAACCTGCATAATGTGCGTAATTCAATTCATCGTAATCTGTGTCTTTGCCTCCTTGTATCCGAGCTGATATTTGTTATTGGTATAGATCGAACTGGTAATAAGACAGGTTGCAGTGTCGTCGCTCTTCTTCTTCAATACTTTTTCATTGCTTCATTTTGTTGGATGCTTCTCGAAGGATATCAATTATATATGATGTTGATCCAAGTATTTGAACCCAATCGGACTCGAATATTCTTGTATTATCTATTTTGTTATGGATGTCCGGCAGTGATTGTAGCCGTGTCGGCGAGTGTTAAATGGAAAGATTATGGAACCGATACATAGTGAGTGCTATCTTAGAATACGGGTTTTCAAAACACTCTTTATATGGAATAATTATGGGCTTTATTTTTTTATATACGTTCCAATTATTTTCATGGTCTGCTTCAATGAGCAAAACTGTCTTCAAAAATCATTTTTGAACATATCGTAAATAGTTAATGATCAATGATCAAATTATTTTCAACTTTAAAAAAATTAGTGTAACAGTAAACTTAGCACTTATTTTTCATACCTTTTGTCGAAAACAATTATTTTCCTAAATTCAAAAATTGATCATATTTTCCAAACTGCGAGAAAAAGTATGTTTTTTTTTAAAATGATTTCAACTTTACATTATCAAAGTTCATTGTAGCGATTAAAAATTTCCCGAGAGTAGTTGTTATTAAGATTATAATATTATTTGAGAATTGAAAAACATTTGAGAAATTCACTGTTTCAAACTTTTTAAAATCCTAGTCAATTGGTTCCTATTATTGTTTGGGATTTATTTCTACACACCGATTTCTTCTACTTTTCGATTTTTCTAAATATCGGGTTCCATCAATCAAACAATGAAAATGCAATTCATAAACGGAACAGTATTTTCATCATTTCCTAAATGTTTTCAGTTGCTGGATAAACACATCTACACCAACATTGTGGGCATTTATTGGTCCAATTATTGTTGTCATTGCGGTGAGTTTTTTGTTGTTTAATTTTCCGTGAGAGTACTCTTATTTTTATTTTCAACGAGTTCACAAATTGCTGTCATCCGGCTATTGTAGTTTCAGCCTTCACACTTGAAAATAAGCTTCTCGGAATGATGAAACCATGAAATAAAAAATTCGTTGCGGTAGTTTTACACGTAGAAATCGAATTTAACATTGAAAATTAACTCCATTTTTTGAGAAAAAACTTGAAGATTATCAATTGAGTGCCTGTTGCCAGATTTCACAACAAGAGCAACAGTGATTTTAATGATTTTTATATGCTCTCGACAAAGATTCACAATACTTATACTTATAAGTAGTATTGAAACATTTCAAAAATTATCTCGAATCTTTGAAATAGTAATCTTATTCCAGGCAAACATTCTTTTCTTGCTGATTGCTCTCAAAGTAGTATTATCTGTGCATAGTCGAGATCGAACAAAATGGGATCGAATAATTGGATGGCTCAAAGGATCAGCAACACTTCTTTGTCTTCTTGGAATAACTTGGGTGTTTGGTTTTTTGACCGCTGTGAAAGGTGGAACTGGAACTGTTTTTGCTTGGATCTTCACAATCCTCAACAGCACTCAAGGTGTCTTCATTTTTTTCCTTCACGTTGTGATGAATGAAAAAGTTCGGGCATCGGTTATGAGATGGTTGAGAACTGGACTATGCTGTCTACCGGATACCAGCAGTGCCGCTTATAACAGCAGATCTTTCTTGAGTAGTCGACAGAGAATTATGAATATGATCAAGAGTAATGGAATCAGTTATCCGAGCACTGCTAGTACAGATGATAAAGAGAAACAATTGACGCCGATTAGGAAAACAGTGGAATGGTTGGCAAATCAGCCAAGTAGTGAGAGTTCGAATAGTAGTACGGGAGGAGGAATTGAAGAGGAGGTCAATATGAGGACTGGTGGCAATAATTCCAATGAAATTGAGCAACATGATATTGTTAGTCGAACGAGTTCAGATCCAAGAGGTTCGATGGTGAGTTCCGCGTTTCAAGAAAACTAAAGTTGAAAGACAAAATTTGGTATTTCTTATGAATCAAAAACAAACTAATTTTCCTGTCCAACAGTCCCCTACCCTAAGCTCCGCCCACTTCACACATACTCTATAGCAGCCGGCCAAACCAGTGTATTGTCCGTCCACTCGTTTGCTTATGTCCCAACTCCCGGCAACTCATAAACTTACCTGGTTGGGGATACACCGCGATCATCAAGGCGGCGTTCCTATGGCGAGGCCTATTCATTGCACTTTCGAATGGGCTGACCCGTATGGCAGTCTCGAGTTGAGATTCGCCAACAACTAAATTTTTGCGTATTGGGGTCACTTCGGTGACTCCAGGAAATGAGATAATGAAGATAAATCATTTTTTATCCATAAAACTCCATCCTCTTTTCAGCATGAGAAAACTTGAAATAGAATTTTTGCCAATACAGTTTATGAATGAATTACTTCTGGAATTTGTGAGATTTAAAAATGTCTTATTGATTGGTATCCATTTTCAGAAAATAGTCACTGATGTCATAGACTGAACACCTTATTCTAGTGTTAATAATTATAAACTACAGTTGAAACAGTGAAAATTCAGGAAAAATATGTAGGTATATTTTCAAGTACATAAAAATATTGACCATTTAGTAACCCCAGTATATCCAAGTTAAAATGGTTAAGCACTAAAGTCTTCTTGAAACAGATAATTATTTTCTTTTACTATTTAACATTTCAAATTGTTCTTTTTTCAGGTAATCGAGATTACACACGTCGAGAAAAAAGCGCCCGTCAAACGCAAAAAGTTCCCCCTTGGCGCAAAACAAAGCGAAAGAGGGTCTCAACACATTTCGAACAGGTCGACTAATAAATTCGAAAAAAGCAATAATAATCAAAAATATTAACGAGCATCATAAAATGGATGTGTATAAATAGCGGGTGTATTTATTCATTTTTGTAATTATCAATATGAAATTTTATTATTCTTTTCCCGTTGTACTTTGTATTGTATGGTTGGTTTGTGTGGGCGCAGTAAAACTCACGGAAAGAGAGGCAAAACTATTGCGGAACAATTGTGGAAGATATGTCGAAGGTGAGTATTCGGAATATGACCTGGCCTAGTTTTTAAAATCTGACTATTTGGCCAACGACCGGAAGCCCTAATCGCTTACTTTCCAAGCTGAAAATCTATGTTTTGGTTCAAAAATTGTGGAACACTGTTATCATCCATGTTTTGTGGAAATCTGAAAAACAAAAACTTTGAGCCAAAGATATGATCGCTTCAAAATGATCGATTAAATTTTGCTGTAAAATTGATGTCTTACAGTTCTAGAAAAAAAAAACACTTTTTGAAAGAACAAATTTTGAGTTTTACCATCTTGATTGATTAGAGAAAAATTATCGAAATGGAAGTTTCAACTTTTTCTGTTTCGTATATCATATGTATTTTGAATAACTGAATCTGCTCCATTGCAAGTAACGCAGTGCCTATTAAAGTTGAACATCGGCTGAATCGGCTTTTAAAAAATTGGGGTGTTTTCGAGTTGATTTTTCGAAGTTTGTGAATTTTATCTGTCTAGAGCAGATGACGGCAAGGGAGAGATACACTGGCATATATTTTTCATTGACTATAATTGGTTTATACTCAAACACCAGGCAGTCAGCCGGATTGGAGCGGCGACGCTTCAAAAAATCAACCCCAAAATTTTCATAAGCCGATTCAGCCGATGTCAAACTATAGTGCCCGAATTTAAATGTAATAAAGAAAGATCTCATTTTCTAGGTTACCATGGCATCGAAGAATCCGCACAAGCCGATTCTGGTGACGAGTTCAAAGTGCTCTATGGAAAAGAGGCTGATGAACACCAAGCGCCATGGAGTGTTTCGATCATCAGGGATAAAGGAGGATATTATGAATTCCACGCATCCGGCACACTTGTTTCTCCCTATCATATCATCACTGCAGCTCACGTTGTTGGACTTACTGAAAACCCACATCCAGATTGTGAAACTGGAGAATTGTAAGCTACAAAACTGGAGATTTTTTCATGAATTACAGATAAAATTTAAAGAAAAAACGCGAAATTCAAGCACAATTCGGAAGATCTTGCGATTTATCTGAATACTACTTGCGCGGATGAGAGTTTGTGTGGAAACAACGATGAACTGGCTATGAAAAAAATCAAATCTGTGAGTTCACAGGGATTGTGGATAGTTGAAGTTTTAGATAGCAATTCCTCAAATCTGCCTATTATGCACATATTTGTTAGGTTAGAAAACAGGTAAATTTAGCCTGCCCATAATGAGTAGGCTAAAAAAATTTCCTATAGGAAACAAACCTTAAAACAATTCTCCCCTCCTTTCCTCCGCATAGCAGCTGTCCGGACCAGTGTGTTGTCCGTCCACTTGTTTCCTTATGTCCCAACTCCCAGTCACTCATAAACTTACCTGGTTGGGGATACACCGCGATCATCAAGGCGGCGTTCCTATGGCGAGGCCTATTCATTGCACTTTCGAATGGGCTGACCCGTATGGCAATCTCGAGTTGAGATTCGCCAACAACTAAATTTTTGCGTATTTGGGGTTACTTCGGTGATCCCTGGAATAAGAAAGTGAATAAAGAACCCATATTTAGTCACTTTAGTTATTTGCCACGGGATGAAAATTTTGGGAACTTTTTTTTATTACAATAACCGAACCCAGTAAATATTTGTAGATATACGTTCGAAAAGGCTACGTTGGAGACGGATGTCGTGACAAAGAATCATTCCAAGATGTTGCCGTTATCGAACTCGCAGAACCTGTCCGATTCAGTAGAGACATCTATCCAGCATGTATCGTGAAAGCGGATACTAAACCACAAGGCACAATGCGATTGTATGGTTATGGAAGAGATCGTGAGTATTAACTAAAGAACATCACTCGAGAATATTGTTTTTCAGCAGCGGCCAAGGGTCAATTAATGGGAATATTGAAGTACCAGGATTCAAAAGTGAGAAAAACGTCTTGAAGTTCAGTTGGAAATGTATTTTCCAGGTGACGGAGTGCGCAAAAAATTTCAATTCATCTGGAATATTCTGTGCAAGTCCAGAGAATCAAGGACTGTCATGCGATGTGAGTTCGACAAAATTTACTGTTGCAGATTAGACGCAGGGCTCTGCAGGGGCTCTCAGGGCTCTATTTGAGGTTATTATATTCTTTTGGGGTCACCATTTTGGGGTTGCCATATTCTTTTCAAATTGAACAAATCGAAAAAAAAACATAATTTGTTGTTTGGGCCTCTCATTCAATTGAAGAATTGAAAAATAAGATCCAAGACCTTAATTTTTTTTAAATCCGAATTCAATCAAGTATCGTATCGTTTTGCAGGGCGACAGTGGTGCTGGATATGTTCAAAAACCGCATGGTCGAAATGCGATCGAATTGGTTGGGCTACTTTCAGGTGGAGTTCGTTGTGATACCTTACTAACGATGCATGAATCGGAAAAAAGAAGTGAGTTTTGGGAATCCATGAACCTCTATTTTTCAGAAAAATTTTTTTGCACGATTATTTTTCTTTGAAAGAAAAAACGCTGTTTCATAATTTTCGTGCTGCAAATATTTTCAAAAAAGTTTTGGAAACTTGATTCCTTGAATTCTGGATTCCATTTGAAAAGCGATTTATGTCAAAATATACATAGTTATCTAGAAACTTAAATTTTTAAAAATCGCTGTTTCACTTTCGTCACAAATCGTTGTTTTCAAAAATTAAAAAATTGAGTTAGTACAGTGCTCCACAAAATGATACGATCAACATGAAAAATCACGAAAAAAATGTTTCCGAGTTTTTCAGATATTGATTTTCATGACGAAAGACTCTTTCAGGAAGTGACTTTTATTGGTCCTGATGCAAAAACAATTAAAAAATTAACAACGCCAAATTTTCAAAATTTTCGAAAATCGAGTTTTTTCCAATCCACAAAATGATACGATCAACTAACTTTTTTCGTTTTTTCTCTTCGTTTCTCGATAATTTTTTCCCCCAAAATATTAAAATTTGCGAATTTGGTAGTTTTTCATGACATGCCTCGGGGAAAACCTTTTTCTGACTACGAAAAAGGTCGAATTGACCTCAAACTGGCTCAGGGACTCTCACAGCGTCAATTTACGCGTGGCATGAATCCATTCTTCGATGTTATCGATAGGTTCGCTTCCAATTCACTTGCTCATGGAATGAAAAAAGTCAAAAAGTCGTTCGAGCATCATTTCAGGTCGAGACAAGCGATAAATCATTCAACGAGCGTCAAATTATCTCGTGACCTGCTCGAAAATCGAGAGTTAGCTCTGATCGGGAGCATCCAAGAAAACTAGCCGAAGAGTTCCAAGAAAAAACAAGTTCCGCAAACACCGTAAAATTCGCAAATCACTTTTCATGACCTCACAACATCGAGAAAATCGAGTTTTATTCGACAAGAAAAGTCTGAAGATCGACTGGGTCCAGAAGAGGGTTACGGTAGCTTATTGTGGACCAACTTTTGGGCTCAGGTCGATTTCTCGTACAAGATAATGTTCAACTGTATCGGTCCAGATGGATATCAAACGACTTGTTGATCCACATCAAGCTTTCGTAACCCTCTTCTGCATCCAGTCGATCTTCAGACTTTCCTTGGCAAAAAAATTCAATTTTCTCGATGTTGTGAGGTCATGAAAAGTGATTTGCGAATTTTACAGTGTTTGCGGAACTTGTTTTTTCTTGGAATTCTTCGGCTAGTTTTCTTGGATGCTCCCGATCAGAGCTAACTCTCGATTTCCGAGCATGTCACGAGATAATTTGACGCTCGTTGAATGATTTATCGCTTGTCTCGACCTGAAATGAAGCTCGAACGACTTTTTGACTTTTTTCATTCCATGAGCAAGTGAATTGGAAGCGAACCTATTGATAACATCGAAGAATGGATTCATGTCACGCGCAAATTGACGCTGTGAGAGTCCCTGAGCCAGTTTGAGGTCAATTCGACCTTTTTCGTAGTCAGAAAGTGGTTTTCCCCGAGGCATGTCATGAAAAACTACCAAATTCGCTAATTTCAATATTTTGGGCAAAAAAATTATCAAGAAACGAAGAGAAAAAACGAAAAAAGTTAGTTGATCGTATCATTTTGTGGATTGGAAAAAACTCGATTTTCGAAAAAATTGAAATTTTTGCGTTGTTAATTTTTAATTTGTTTTTGCTTTAGGACCAATAAAAGTCACTCCCTGAAAGCGTCTTTCGTCATGAAAATCAATATCTGAAAAACTCGGAAACATTTTTTTCGTGATTTTTCGTGTTGATCGTATCATTTTGTGGAGCACTGTAGTAGGCTTCGAAACAACGAATGCAAGTTTAGAACTGTTTTCTGAAAACTTCGAAACGCAGCTTATTTCTTGTTTTTTTTTTCGAAAAGCAATGTGTGCGGTAGAGCACGCTGGCTCGCGGTGATGGCTCTGCGCCTTTTTTGTTTTCCCTTATTAACTGACGCGTACATTCAAATCTGAATTTTTTTCTCATACGGATCGGTAATCACAAAACTGAAATGAAGAGAATGAGCAAAACTTGTAGTGATAACGTAGTCGCCCTTTAAGTTCTATTTTTCTACTGTAAAATCACTTCACTGCTTCAAATACTTCATATATTGAATTACAAAACAAATTGTTCGCTCAACTCATGAAATATTCTTTTAAGCTTCGATTCTGAAATTGGTTTCCAAAGTTGTGTTCGTTTATTCATTTTTTTTAAAGTTATAGATATTTTTACAACATATCTTTTTTTACCAAAAGCATAATAAATGTACTTTTTCGGTTTCAAAAATTGAATGTAACTTGCTTAGGTACTCAATAAATATTGATGAATATTTCTCACTCACTCCAAAAAAAATAAAATCACCTACACATCAATTTTCAGGAAATGTTCCTCGAAGTCAAGAATATGACTTGGTTGTCGATGTTTCTCTACACACCGAATTCTTCTGTTCATGTTGTGGATTGTGTTAAAAAAAACATAAATTGTATTCAAAAATGGGAATATATCAAATGAAGTTTGGCGTTCTGCAAAGAATAAAAACTTATGTTACTTTTCAACAATATAATCCATAAGTTGTCAAAACTCTTCGAAATGAAAAAAACATGCTTGAAACAAGGAAACAAACCCGCACAATTTTACTTATTTCAAAAGAAACCAGAAAATTAGAAAAAAAAATACACGGGCGTGTTCGCAATAGAGCACACTGTCTCGCTCAACGAATAAACGTGCCGGTGTTTTGTTGTTTTTTTTACCCGGCGTTCTATTCGTGCGAAACTATATCCGAAAAAATTAACAGTATACCCTGACAACCCCTTCAAGTTTGAAATCGATACTTGACTGTTTCAAAAGTTATATTTGTCGTTAAATTTTTTCAAAATCTAGTACTGATTGACCTCTGTTGCAGAGTTTATATTCCGAAGTTTGAAATAATTTTTTTCAGTGCGAAAATTTCAATGGTAACAAATCAATGATGGTCTGACACAGAAAAGTTCAGAGTTTAGAAATTTTATATATCAAAAATATAATATTACTGTTTTGGATTCCATTAGAAAAAGTTCCAATTTGAGTTTGCAATGGTAACATGATAAGATCAAACTGAAAAAGCAGTGGTATTAAAGGTGGGGTAAAGGGACTCGGCAATTTGCTCTTAAATGAAAGATCACTTTTTTTAAAAGATAATACTCTCAAGGGGTTTCTTACCGAAAAAAATTCGAGAAAAAAACGTTCAAAGTCAAAAATTTGGGAACTTACAACGTAAACCTATGCGTTAAGAGTTTCCAAATTTCTTTTTTCAAAATAAATTTTCTCGAATACGATACTTTTCGGTGAAAAATCCCTTGAGGGTCTTATCTATAAAAATATGCTCTTTTATTTAAGAACGATTTGCCGAGTCCCTTCACCCCTCGCCCACATAGCATAGTATGGTCAAGCTGTCATGAACTCTTTCTAGCAAAAGAAAACACAATAATACGCATATAATTTTCCAGGAAACGTTCGCCGATCTCAAAAATATGACTTGGTTGTCGATGTTTCTCTACACACCGAATTCTTCTGTTCATGCTGTGGATTGTGCTAAAAATATACTTTTCATTTCAAAAAATTATTTAGTTTGAAAGTGGGATATCTATTTATTGAAGTTCACGATTGGCGTTCTGTAAAAAATATTTTGTTGTTGTTGTTTTAAACATCACTATTTCCACTTACATAAATGTTCAATTGTTGTTGGAATTGAGTTGTCAACACTTTTCCGAACACAATATGATTGTGAGGAGCCAAAATCTTTGCAGCTGCCAGGGCGGCTTCTTTTGGGTCCAACACAGTTGAACATCCAATACCAGCGGGCATTCGGAGAGAAGACCAAATATCTTGGGACAAGTTATCGGATGGTGGTGGACAATTGATGACGGGAAGAGAAGAGTTGCCAGCAATGACCGGTCCAAGACCATTCGATCTACCTGCCACTGCTATGACTACTGTAGGTGTAGTTGTGTCGTCTTCGTAGTCGGCGATGATTTCCAGAGTGTCGGAGGTTGTCTGAAATTTGATGTTTTCATGGATATTCTGAATATATTTAATTGCAGGAACATCAAATTAACTTTCAACTTATCAATAACCGAATTACAAAAATAATTTTGAAACAGCAAAATTTTACAAAAATTTAGATTGGAAGTTTTGTTTTCAATCAAAAGTCTTTCAAAAAAGTTACAATGATATAATAATTTCTTACCGTATTCTTAATGGAAATTTTTCATCGAATGTCATATATGTAGCAATTTTAATGTATTTTTGAGCTAAAAAAAATAAGAATTTATCGAAAATTGGTGCAAAAATGAAATCAATTATTCTGATCACCACCCAAAACATAACAAATTCATATAAATTTGTCAGGCAAAAAATATTTGCAATAATTTTCAGAATCAGAGAAAAGGAAAAATTAATTATGAACTGTGTTTTGCAGCTTTGAAGCAAACAACTATTCTCTTTAAAATGTGGAATAGTGAGAGTTTTTCAATTATTTGTGCTTAACATATTCGTTGTATGGAAAAAAAAACTGTTTCATAGATAAAATGAATAATTGAGTTGGCTGAGATGGTATTAATTACATAATTTTTGTGCGGGCGACCCACGGGCTCATCATCTTTTGACCAACAGAGGCATTATGGTCGGCATCGTTTTCACAACCTGTTTTCAAAATGAACGTTTTTTGTTTTACGTTTTTTAAGATGTTCACATATAAGTCACGTGAATTCTTCAACTCAAAGAATCAATTCCACAGAATTACAATGTTTCTCGAAAAAAATTCAAAATCTCGGATATAAACTCTCTAAATTTAGAAAGTTAGTATAACGGAGCAAAAAACAAGCTCGAAATATAATCACTGTTTCAAATTTTCAATAAATTATTCCTGAAAAGTAATTTCCCAATGATGTTCGAAATAATTCTCACCTTATGCGCAGAGCTGACTTTCAACACGGTCCGAATTCCCAATCTCTCTGCTTCTTCCGCAATTTTCCTCGAAAAAACTCCATCCGACGCCGATCCCATGATTACTAAAATTCGAACATCGGAAGCTGGTTTCGAGAAATTATCGGTGATCTCCATGACTCTTGTATAGTTCTTGATAACCTGAGCAAGTCCCTCAGCTGTCACCTCCTTCAAATCTCGATAAAACTGTTTATCAAGTTGAAGTCGTTTATCATTATTCGGCCATACTCTCCATGAATCATTGTCAATAACATCGGCGAGAAGAATTTGACCATCTTGGGTCACACCGAATTCGATCTAGAAATACATATTCTAATTTTTTCTACAAAATTTGTTCGTGGTCACCTTCATATCGATCAATGAGCAATTTGACAATAGCCAAGCTTTTTCTAGCACTCGGAACACCAACTTTGTCAATTTTTTCATGAGTTGAACTTGTTCTTTGCCAATTTTCAGATTCTGAACTTGTAAATGATTCGAAATAATTTGTTCATCTGTCCATTGTGGATCATCATTCGCATCGTCTTTGAAAAATGTTTCGATTTTCAGCTCGTTGAATCGATAACCCTCTTTCACTCCGGGATTTCGTTTCAGAAATGATCCAGTGGCAACTCTGAAAATTGTTCAGCTTATTTTGGAGTTCGATGAGTATTGAATTAACATATTGTGTCTGAAAATTTTCATCGTAAATTGTTGTGATTTTGAAACGGCGAAAAAAATGTGCAAAATTCTGATTTTCTATGGGGTTCTGCATTGAAAAGTTCTCAGGTCAAAGTTTTTTTGGTTATGAATTCCAAGTGAAAATCATCTGGGATTTTTTTTCAGATCTATCGGAGAAATTGAATTTTCTCTACTTCGTTTCACAACTGAGAATTTTAGGAACCATCCTCTATTTTCTATCACCTTAAATAGATGTTTTGTGACAGTAAATTTCGAAATCAAAGTTTAAAATGTACTGTTTCAGCGGTTTTTTATAACTTAGTTTTGTTCCTAGGAAAGGAATTCCTCATGCTGTTCATCTTCGTTTTTCCAATCAACTCACCTTCTGGCAACCCATTCAATCGGAATCATTTCACACTTCCTCGCAACAAAGTCCGATTCCGAAATTTCTTGTTCAAAATGTGTTGGAAGACCGATTGTTTTCAAATATTTGAAAACATTGACAGTTGTTTGATTGGCGATTTTTGATTTTCCTTCGAGTTCGTCTTTTCGAACAGCATTGAAGGCGGTTAGAGAATCTTTTGAACGAATGAGAACAAACTCCTGAAATGTTAGGTTATAGGGATGTTTTTACACTGGACGCTCAAACACAAGAGTAGGAAATTGCGCTTATCACTGAGTATGCCAACTCAGGTTTTTAGAAAATTTTTGAAACAGTAGAGTTCAAAATTCCTGAATATAGGAAAATGAAAGCTATTTCTATTAGTGTATTCCAAAATTCATTGTTTTGCTTATGATATACTTTCTGTTTTCTGTGTTCTAAAGTTTTGAAAGGGAACCTCTCCAATTCTAAAAAAAACCTTTGACCGGTGGAAACCGATTGTGACACTGAAAGTAAAGCCAAACAAAAATCATACGTTACTAACATTGTAAAATTATCTTTCCTCGTCTTCGTGTAATTTTTTTCGAACGAAATCTATTTTTGCGAGGCGTTAGGTTATAATTGACCTTAACTTATTTTGCAACTTCAGTCGGGACTTTTAAGAATGTTCAGAAACAGTTAACATTCCGTGTTTCATTAGGTGAGCCAAAAATTTTACTACACGCCATATTGATTATATGAGTTGTCTCGGTCAAAGCTGAAATATTATTGATATTAGAATCGTATTCAGCTTGTCAAATAATTTCAGAAAATTGAACTTGTTTCTTTACGAAAAATGTTGAAAATTCTCACGCGAACGAAATTAGTTAAATATTTTCATTGAAACCCTAACCCTCACTGAATTTCCAAATTTTGGAAACCAGTTTGTGCACAAGAAAACTATTCTAAAAAGGGTTTGGTTATTTCAGAAAAACAATATTCAGAGAAAATAAGGATGATATGTTCATCAAACTTACTGAAATAGATAATTTTTCACATATAAAAAACGTGAAACACTAACTTTTTGTGAAAATGTTCATTTGAAACTCACATTTTCTCCCTGAATAGCAAAAATTTGTTTCGTTTTTCCTTCGTTCAATTTTTGCAAGTTTGATTCATTTGAAACTATTTCAGCCAAACTCATTTCTGAAAAAAAAACAAAAACTTTCAAAAAAGATTCAAAATAAAATGAAACTTTTTTTTTATTGGGGTTATCAAATGATAACACAATGTCATCGACAAACATATATTTTTCATAAATGTCAATCCAAACTCCCCTCCCAATTCCTTTAGCATAGTACAGTTGATACAGTACTACAGAGCACATCAAATTATCAAAAAAATTTATTCGGAGAGATGTGGAAAAAAGAAAGAACGATTTCGCTGCAAAAAACAACGACAACAATAAGAAAAGACAAAAAATGATCCAAATATACAGCAATATAATTGCGATGAAAAATACAAGAAACTAGAAACACCGGAGGAAAAACACAATTCCAGTATAAATAGAAAATCCAAAAATATATTTTCCATTTAACATGAAAATAGTAAGAAGACGTGTAAACTGGCCATCATTTCTCTTGTTTTTCGAAGTTAGACGAGAGGAGTACTGTAGAAGTGTTGAGACCATTTGTTGAATCACCGTATTGTTGCCATTATTTTTTGTGGAGAAATCTGAAATGTATTCTTATTGAAAATCTGAACAGATTTTTTGGATTATATGAAATTCGTAACAGTAAAATAATAACAGCGAATCTGCATTATATGATTACAAAATTTTCAGGGATTTCCGGGGTCTCAAACGCATTTTTTCGAGTACTACTGACTTTTAAAATTTATAAACTTTTTGAAAGAGTGAAATATTTCCCAAGAATCAAAGTTCGTGAATTGCCTGTACTTTGTGTATGCATAAAAAAGAACAACCCAATTATTGATAACACACAGCACAACTAGAAAAACATGACATGATTAAAGGCTTCTTGTCATTGAAAAACATATGCATGAAATGATCTTTGAAAAAAGAGTGATCACTTTTTCCCAAGAGTTTATGTGATTCTAGAAAAAAAGAGAATTATTATGACTATCATATTACACTTTTGAATGAACAATTAGCGAGAGAAATAGTACTCAATCTTCAAATTATCGGTTCGATTTTGAATTCTAAATGAGCCCTGATTGAAACTTCCATGCTAAACTTGGTTATAATGAATTTAGAGCAAATCGAAGAAAACCGCTTTCGAGTTTCAGAATTTTTGTCAAAAGGACGAATTCATGAGCCAAAAAACACTTACCTAGTTAGGTGTTGCTCGCGCTGATGGTGCTCCTCCTCCAGGCGCCGAAACAGGTGATGGCATTGCGCTACCTCCGATACTACCCGGTCCACCGCCTATTGTCGTCTGTGAAGAATGTGTTGTTCCTATCACACCACCGCTTGATGTCGTCGATCCACCAACAAATACTCCGTTGATACCCGCTGGTGGTGGCGTTAAAGAACCACCACCATTTCCGCTTGGGCCTAAGCCCAAGTTATTTAATGTTGTCACCAGACTTGCTTGTGCTTGAACTGAAAAAATAACGTTATTGGTAAATAACATTTTGATATTTCAGTGATTAGTACTAATTAATTTCAAAATTTCTTGTTTTAATACACAAACTACAAAGTTTATGATTTATGCGGTTGAATGACTTCGCTGAATGACTAATATCTTTAGAACAAAGAATACAATTGCGAAAAAAAACTAACAGCGTACATCTAAAATGTTGAATGCTTTCTATTTTGCGAAAGAATGCCTAAGAAACCGAATTTCCAAGCATTGGAAAGGGTCTACATGGATCAATGTGGAGATATAGCGAGCTATCATTGAGAGTTTGGTCTTGTCATTGATTTTCAAATCAAGAAAAAAACTGGAAAAATGGTACAGACTCTGTACTACAGAGGGTTCAACTTTTCGTTTCAGTGTTTTGAATGTAACGAACATATAAAACCTTGGAAAACAAACTATCATAAATTTTCAAGGATATAAAAAATTGACTGACAGGTTTATATGGGAAAACATAGAAACCATGAAACAGTAAAAAGTTCAACTCTTCTCGTGAATTCAAAACTTCAAACTTACTTGTTGCATGTGCTGATGTACTGGCCGCTGAATGCATGGGATAACCAGCGGGAACTGAGGAGGGAACGCTAGCCGGTGTTAATTGTGGAACTTTTGGTCGTTCTTCCAACTCTTTATATTCCAATTTCAGCTCTTTCGGAATTTTGCGCCACTGTAATTGATCGAAAACGTTGTAATGACCCTTCTCATATGTTCCGGTTTGCTCTTTGATTCCGCCATATTGTGACCGAGTCAACCACACACCTTCGGTTTTATGATATCGCCATTCACGTTGATATCTGAAATTTAGTTGATTGAAATCAAAAATGAAGTAAGTTTCCGAATTATTTTGGAAATCCAGTTTTAAAAAAACTTACAATTCACAAGCGGCTGCAAGTTGATACACTTCATTCGGACAATTGTAGAAAAGATAGAATAATACATCTTCAGACATCTGAAAACAAACTTATATCAGAAAATATGCATTGAGAAGCGTTTGTACAGCTTCACCGTTCATTGTTATTCATTCTCGATGATTTATGATAAAATTTTAGCTAAACCGGCTTCCTATTGTTTTGGTTTATTTTTGAGACTGCATAATGATTCTTTAACAAGTTATTTTTGATAAGAAAGTTGCAAAATGTCTTGAAAATGTTTAGATTGCCTTATTTTTAAAACAAATTTCACATTTTTGATATTCCTCCAACCAACCTTATTCATTTTCACTGGTGGTAACTTTTCCCTGATATGAACATTCGTTAAATATTCTTCGGGTACTTTAACGTCCAATTCATGCGGCCTTATAGGTGAATCTGCCCATGGACCGCCAAATGTGGTGTAAAGTTGTCGCCTGTAATAATGTTTCGTTTAAATTGAAAGATTGTGAGTTTTAGCTTACTCTGACAAGTTCAGATTCAATCCTAATGTTGTCAAATCGTAACCCAAAGCTAACGAAACAATCGACGGATTATCTACTGTCCTCAAATATGTCACAAGACCAGCCATACCGAATTGATCAGCCAACATTGACGGAGGAATATTCGTCACTTCTCCTTAAATTATTCTGATTTCAAGAAGTTAATTTAAAAGAAAAACTCACCATCAGGATGAGTGATGATTCCAGTCGTCGGTTGTTTTTGTTCGCACAAACTCCTCGAAATTCCAAAAGTCGCCGATTCACAATCGCCCGGGTTAGTAGAGAAGTTCTCAGAATGGCGGTGGTCTTCGGCCATCATTTGTTGCAGGAGCTGTAAATTTTTTAATGAACGAAACAACTACCGGAAATTAAAAAACTCACATCATTACCCATCATTGGCCTTGACGATTGTGAGCCGCCGCCAATTCCTGGGAGCGCCGGAAAATCTTCGTTTTGTATTTGAAACTCGGAATTCGTCAAAGACGGATCAGCTCGCATTAATGTAGCTGCAAACATTGCGAAATTAGAATTTGTGTGGGAAAAGAAAATAGTTCAGCGGAGGATAAAATGTGCGGTACGCAACGTGTTTGCACACATCGTGGAGAATTTTCAATTTTTCTTTTTTCAAAGCTTTTTGAAATTGAATACTCACCATAATTGGCGCGAAATGATGATTCCTTGAGTGTCGAATTGGTCTGGGCAGCGTTTAAAACAACCCCACTCGTTGTTGGAATCGGTGAGAATCCTCCTACGAGGGAAGCAGTTCCTGGAAACAATGAAAACGTTTTTATTTTACCATGAGTTGAAAAAAATAAAAACCTTTCGCGCCCAGCGTCGGAAATTCAGATTCGTTGATAATTGTTGTGGCGTTGGGAAGAAAAAGCAAAGGAGTGGTTGAAGAAGAGAGCGTTTGCTGAGGTAAACGACGTTCGGTAGCTACTCCACCGACTGAAAGAAAAATATGAGTCTTGACTGGAAAAGGAGAGGTGAGTAAATGCATTAGCTGATAAATTTATCGAAAAATGTTATATTGCATGAAAAAGCGCGGTTTGACAAGTAGATCACATCCAAATTTCCATTAAAATCAAAAAAATTGCGGGTTCGAAAGAAATCTGTTTGTGTGAACTATGAGAAAAAAAGAAAAATATTCAAACTTTTTTTTTCGCTGACTTACAGTAAGCTTGTTTTTCGCTCTGAAATATTTCTGCAAAATTCTGTGCGTCTTGTTTGTTTTTAAAAATATCTCGAGGCGAAAAAGTTTGAATATTTTTTTCTCATTCCGAAACCAAAGTTTTTTGATTATATAAAAAATTTAATAAAACACAGCTTTTCATTAGCATTGCTCGCGTGTCACGAAAATCAATAATTCCCAAGAGGTGTTATATTAAATTAAAAACTTCGTTTTCTCTTCAAGACCTAGATTTTAAAGGCGCACAACATTTCTCGTTGAAAGAACAGCTAAAGTTTTGAATAGGAATTGAATTTTTTCAGAAAGAAAAAAATGAAAGAACAAAATGAAAATTTCAAAGTCTTTCAACATCTGGAAAAAATCGATCATAGTTTATCGGAGAATCTACATTCTCTTCAGAACTCCTCATTTTCTTGATGTGATTTTTGCTGTGATATTATTTCCAAATATTTCTTCCTCAATTTGAATAGAGAAAATTCCGCAAATGTTCATTTTTTCATGTTTTTATATAAAAATCACAATTTAGGTCTCAAACTCTGAAAATGTTGAAACTCACCAGAATTCATAAGCGAGAGCACTTATGCGAAATCCTATACGATGTGTGTAGACTAACTTCTACTCATATGACTCTGAAAAAACTAATTTGTGTATTTCTCTCGGAGAATGAGGTGAAACGTGGAAGTTTGTATATAAATTCAAAATGTTTTTGGCAGAAACGAGGTATTATAAACTAGAAAAAATATGTGAAATTAGAAACTACTAGTTCTGAAAAATCGATAAAGCTGAAAATTTTTGAAATTTTCCAAAATATCTGAAATTTCTCTTGAAACTGTTATTTTGAACAGGTTTTCTTTGTTGAATTCAGTTCCTGGAACGTTGCCAAGTTAGATAGTATCAGTTCACAGAAAAACGAGCTGTGGGAAAAAAATCATTCATATAAAGTAAGGAATTGGTTGAAGTGAGAAATTGTGTTCGTCGCCACCGTCTCGCACCCCTCGCCACTCTCTCTCACTCTACACACTTCCTCGTCGACTTTTTCATCTCCTCGCTTTGTGATGTTTTTTAACGCGAAGCGGCCTGCTGCTACATCTGGTTGTTGAATAGCAGTGAGACCGTAGTTGAGAGCGCCTGCGTGTCTTAGTTTTGTGAGATGGAGCAGAGATGAGCGTGTGAGAAAAAAAAACGGAAGGAAGGGAGCAATGGAAGGATGAACGAGCAGAGCCTGGCTAATCAAGCCAATTTTAGAAAAAGGAAAGGGCTAAGACATACATTTACTCAGTGGTCCGCGTCTTTTTCCCTCCTTTTTTCTTACTTTTATTGAAAATTGATGGCTTTTTTCCATCTTGATAGGTTTTTACATGTTTTTGAAAACTTTAATTTTTGAAATAAAAAAAAATACTGGCGAAAAATGAAAATATAAACGTTACTGTTTAAAACCAGGTGTTTTTTTTCAATTCTCAGCATTCAAAAAACAAAAAGTGATCGTGGGAATTTTCGAGAAAACTATCTGAACATGTTTGTTTTTATTATAATCTTTCTAGCGAAAAAGAAACATTCACTGTTTCGCAGATGTGTGGAAACAGGTGAAATTTGTGAAAATATACTACAAGTTTTTTAGAAGAGGTCTGGAAATAACGACTTTTCTGAAAATGTCTAGGCTTCAAGCACAGAGAGAAAATCTGTTTTGAAATATTTGAAAAGTAACGTGGGACCTTAGGGCAGAGAGGGATCTTTTCTCGAGGCACATTTTTGTTTTTGAACTTCAAAACAGGAATCACAATTTCGATACTTTGTACCTGTACGAATTTTCAATTGGTGTTTTAGAAAAAAATCCAATTTGTTATTTCATAATTAGCTTTATTCGAAAAGTTCTTAGAATTCGTAAAAGTTTTGAAACAGTATTTTTTTGTAGCTACCGGTTGTTTTCACATGTTTTCAGTGAGACTGAAATGTAAGAAAATCCCCCTAAAACTACTAGAATTAGTGTTTCATTATCTTGAGAATAATTGAACCAAAAATTCTCAAAAAGCAGTGACATTACAAGTTTTTTGTGACTATGTGCTCTGCATGTTTCAAAATGTTTTCAATAAAAAAAATGATTTACCGTTTCACCATATATATATATATATATATTTCAACTTTTTATAAGGGTGTGTATCATGTGCCTATAAGCTGTTCAACAATCAGTAATTAATGCTCTATTGATAATTTATAGGTTACTCTTTTTAAATGAAGTTTCGTGTAAAACTACTTCAGATAGCTTCCCATTTCATAATTCCCTAATCCCGGGATGTTTTTTTTGAGTGAAGTTTCAGAAAACCATATCCAGCCTGCAATTACTAACAAATTCTTTTTTTTCAAACGTTCCTCAAATTCGACAATTTCTCAATTCCTAATATATCAAATTTCATCGACATTTTTTATCGATTCCTCTTCGCAAACATGTACATTTTCCAAAAAGTGACAAAAAACAAATATCCATGGTAGTTGTTTTTTTTTCCGCGATTACTCATAAATTATGTATCCTAGTCACCAAGACTTCTTCTTTTGTGACTTGGTTTTGTCAAACACCTTTTTTCTCGTTTTTTTCTGGTTGTTATTTTTTTTCGCTAAAGTAATGGAAATGAACGTTTGGAGTTTTTATCAATATGTTTATAACAATTTAGAAACAGTAATCAAATTATATTTTATTCTAATATTGTTGTTAATTTAGTTTGATAGGTAACATAAATATAACTTTCGTCACATCAATCTTTGGTTCCTTCTTCTTCTGTTTATACACATAATTTCTTAATGTAAATGTTCGAAGAAGCCCTAATTTGATGTTGCGGAATTCTCAAAACCAAAAACTGAACATTCGATTTTCTATTGTTTACAATATAATTTTTATTCAAAGATTATGCGTAAAAAAGTATTATATAATATTTTTTGATTGTGGTATTCAGTATTGTTGAATTTTTTTTATCCTAACAAGAGAGTTCAATTAAAAACTTCCTTCTTGAACTTTTATACACCAACTACTTCAGTCTATTTTTTCCTCTAGCTCTCTGAAAAAGTTACAAATCGATGATTTCAAAACTAATAAATATTTTTTTTACAACTTTAAACAAAGTGAAACCTTTCACGTTATATATTTGTTTTATTTTTCCTTTCTTTGTAAAAATTGTGTCATTGTTTCGGAACTATGAAAAATGAAATGTAACTTTTTTCACAATCTTGGAGGAAAAAAGACAACATTTCTTGATCAGAAGGTCCGAAGTAAGTAGCATTAGTTAGGTGATTGTGAAAAGTCATTTTGCAGCTCCAGTCTTATCAACTAAATTCGATGTATACATATTTTTTGAAAACTGTCATTGTTTATATTGACTACAGTGACAAAAAAATCCAGTTTCGAAATCTTTATACTTGTATTCTGCTTTTTTCACTTTTCAGTTTTCTTCCGATAAAAAAAACAAAATTGATTATGCGCATTTTTAACAACTTGATGCAACATCATTCCATAAAAATTGACAAAATCTATTGGAATCTGAAGTGAAAATTTTCTTTGACTAGTTGATGTATTACTTCTAGGATTTCACGTCGTGTTTGGCAGCTGTAAAAGCAATACTTTCAAATAAGTGTTACATTTTTCTATATCTATAGAAACAGTAATATTATTCTCAAACAGCACCACCGTACTCCTCCACCCGAACCTACTTTTTTCACACACATTTATAAATCCCATTTAATCTTCGTATTCTCTTTTTTCTCTCTTGTTTCGAAACTTTTTGTCTCTTTTTCCCTCACCCAAAAAAGACACCGTTTTTCCAGACAGCTCATTTTAATGTCGTCTAAATGCTCTATTTCAAAAACAAGGATGCTTCGGTGAAATATCGACTTATTATTATTTTTCAGTTTTTTGTTTTCTTCTATATGTATCATAGTTTGAATATTCATTTGGGAAATGCGATTGAGGAGTCTGGTAGGTGGATTTAGAAATTAGTTTTATTTGGAGTTGAATGTAAAAAAGGTTTTCGAAAAAAAACTGAAGAAATCACTGGAAAAATCAAGAAACAGTTTATGTTCAATTTGAAACAGTGAAAAATTTTCAAAGCTTCATGTCTAGGAAAAAAAACGGTACGGGTTTTTAAGATTTTTATGAGATCTGGAACAAAACGGTGGTGAATATCACGAAAGAACAAAACCAAAAACACAGTTACGACTTCAAGGTTTTTAAAGGATCTTCTAGATGTCAAAGTTTAGGAATAAGGTTTATTTAAAGGGGGGGGGGGGGTAAAGGGAGAAAATAGGTACACTCTTTATTTTTTGAAAAGAAAGAGCACCTTCGGAATAGTAATAAAACCTCCAAGGGAATTTTTACTGAAAAGCCTACAGTGCGTTTCATAATGATAGGTTCACCCCAGAATTTTATGAATCCAGGCAAGATATGGATTTTCGAGAAGAAAGCAAGTTTAAATTCGAAAAGAACACACAATGTAAACTTATTTTTGTGAAAAAATAGCCGTAAATAAAAAAATAAATCTGTTTTTATCAAAAATTGCCAGTTTTCAGAGTTTCAAAAGAATAGGTTCACCCCATTGAAAACCCCTGGAACCGAAATTTGAGCTGAATCTATGGATGAATATGGTTCCCATGGTTCGAAAAAACATTTTTGACACAATTTGACATAAGTTTAACATATGGGATAAAATATATCGGTCGAATTTAGTCCTACACGTCATCCAGGCCATTTCCGAGCATTTATTGACTGCCAAATTTATTTTTTGAAGCTCAGATTTTTAAAAAAAAGTTTTTTACAGATGTAATCTGATGAGTTGAAAAACTGGAAACATTTTTCTAAATTCAAAACCTCGATTTCGTCCATTTTTCACTGATTTTATGACTTCATTTTTTGCTTTTCTTCGGAGGAAACTGAGATTTTCGAGTTTTAAATGTCTTGAAAGTGACGGAATAAAGTCGTAACGTTTTGTTTTGTCATTCTTCATGTTTTTATGGTTTGCCCAATTGCTGTTCTCAACAGTGGAACAGCTGAACTTGGGACTCGTCACATAACGCCCCAGTTTTAAACTTTTCCTTCGGTAAAGCGAAGTGAGTTCCTTTGATGTTCATTTCAAATTGAATTTTAGTTACTGTTGTTAGCTAATATTACAATTTCTATGCCAAAAAACATTTTTTGAAAATAAGTACACGTTTATGAACACTTTAGTATGATTTCTGATCAGATCAACTTACTGTTTCTGACTTGAACTTTTGAAATTGGCATGTCATCTGATGCATCGCGATATGAGCTGAAAAACGAGAATCTCTGAATTTCGCAAAATTGCAGAGATCTCGAAAAACACTTTACGACTTTATTCCGTCACTTTCAAGACATTTATTGCGTCACTTTCAAGACACATTTTATGTCAAATTGTGTCAAAAATGTTTTTTCGAACCATGAGAACCATATTCATCCATAGATTCAGCTCAAATTTTGGTTCCAGGGGTTTTCAATGGGGTGAACCTATTATTTTGAAACGCTGAAAACTGGCAATTTTTGATAAACACAGATTTATTTTTTTATTTACGGCTATTTTTTCACAAAAATAAGTTTACATACGTAATTTTGTGTGTTCTTTTCGAATTTAAACTTGCCTTTTCTCGAAAATCCATATCTTGCCTGGATTCATAAAATTCTGGGGTGAACCTATCATTATGAAACGCACTGTAGTATTCGAGAAATTTGGATTTCAAATTTTTTTTTTGAACGTATACGTGGGAAAATTGAAATCGTATGTGAAAATTTCTCGAATACTAGGCTTTCCGGTGAAAATTCCTACGGGGGTTATACTATATCGATGGTGCTCTTTCTTTCGAACACAATTTAATGTCTGGTGCACCTCTCCCTTGAAGTTGTTTTTTGGTGCAGCTCTCTATTTTTGTTCTGGTGCAGCCTCCACCAATTTTGTTGTGTGCAAAAGAAAGAGCAGAATCAATATAGTATAACCCCCAAAGGAAATTTCAGCGGAAAGCCTAGTATCCGAGAATTTTTCACATACGATTTCAAAAACAAAATAAAATCGAATTTAGAAAAATAAGTGAAAAAGTCCGAGAATCTTTAAACCGGACCTTCGGGCTTAAAAATATTGAAGTCGGGTTCTAGGGCTTCTACCTCTTTCTCGGTGTTTCATAATCGAACAGCGTAAAATGAATCATCCACTCATATTGAAAATAATCTAAAACATTCATTTCTATCTTATGGGGTGATGCAGATGCTAAAAAACGTGCGTTTTTTTAAATAAAATACAATGCAGGAACCTCAAAAAAACGTACGATTAATTCAAAAAAATGACATTTCCTATGTAAAAAAGAATTNAAAACATTCATTTCTATCTTATGGGGTGATGCAGATGCTAAAAAACGTGCGTTTTTTTAAATAAAATACAATGCAGGAACCTCAAAAAAACGTACGATTAATTCAAAAAAATGACATTTCCTATGTAAAAAAGAATTAAACGTGATTTTCCTGCATTGTATTTTAATTTAAAAAACGCACATTTTTTAGCATCTGCATCACCCCATTACATTCAAAACAGTATATTTTTATTCCAGACACCTACTACAAAAACTGCTCTCATCAATCAAACAGTCTTCTCGCTAAAATGCGAATTATCTGGGAGTCGAAAAATCGAATTCAGGCAATTCTCGAAGTCAAAAATTCTGCTATTAATTTGTCAAAAGCTCAACTACAATTAAAGAAAGGAGGTCAGATAGCACTCAATTTCAGAAGACAAAAAAAATTCGTTTCCAGAAATTTACGGGTTACAAAAAAATAACGAAAAGTGTCAAAAACAATTGGAAACATGTCTAAAAGGTGAAAAATGTGAGAAAAATGATGAAAATGTTGATGAGAAGTCGAAAGGATTGGAAGCTGAAATTCTGAAACTTCGAGAACAAATCAATGAAAAAGAAGTGGAACACAATAAAACGATTGATCGGATGCAGGTAAATTTATTAAATTATAATGATATCATCTCATGAAAAAGTGACATTCTTCAGAAAGAAATTGACGAGTACCGGGAAACAATCAAACAGTATTCAGGGGTGAGTGTTGGTTCTTTTATTGTGTATGATACCCATAAAACGAGGATGTTGTTGAAGAATTAGTACGATCATCGAATGATAATCCGGTGAATTGTTGAGTTGACCAATGTGTGTAGGGGTTCATAAAAGTGTTCGCGTAGACATGGTTTGATGAAGTACCAGTTGCTAACTGCAAATTGGGAAATAGTGATGAGACTTTAACATGAGGAAATGGGGACTCCTGATTTCACAACTTTTTTGAAACAGTTTTTTTCTAAACAAGAATTATGAAAAACTCCATCTTTAGAAGTGTACTACAATCTATCAAATTTAAATGTACCTTACAAAAATCCATACAAGAAATCTAACCTCTCATATTTCATCTTACTTGCTTCCGGGTACTCATAATGTAATCTTAGGTGATTTTAATCTTCCAAAAATTAATTGGAGCGATCCATTTTCAAATACCGATCCACTTATTGAATTGATTGCCACTCATAACCTTTATCAAACTGTCACGGAATTTACCAGAATTCCTAAACATGGTAAACCTGCTATTTTGGATTTAGTTATTGCTGACGTTGGTTTAATTTCAAATGTTTATATTGACCATCCGCTACTTTTGTCTGATCACAAATCTGTCCGCTTTTCATTGAACACCCCCTGTTCTGAAACGAACAGTGTCAAGACTAAACCTGACAGAAAGCTGAATTACCGACTTTCCGACTTTAGAATGATAAATCAATCAATAGTGGCTTACAATTGGGATCGCCAACTCTCAAACTTTAGCAGTTTGGATTCTAAATTTGAACATTTTAGCAGAATAGTCAATGAAATTGTTCGTGACAATTGTCCTGAATATTCTTCCAGAAAAATCAAACCGAATACAATCAACTCTAAAATCAAAAGACTAAACCTCAAGAGGTCGAAAATTCTTCGCTCCTCTAAACCTGATCTTCCTGAAAACTCCAAAATTGTTCGAATCCAAAAAAAATCAGAAGGAACTACAGAAAATCCATTCGAAAAGGGAAAACATTCTTTTGTCTAAATTGAATCACCGCAATATTGTTCGTTTTTTTACCACTAAGTTTAGAAACAAGTCTACAGAAATCCCTACTATAATACACAAAGAAAAACCTATAGTTCACGATTTAGACAAAGCCTCTATATTTCTCGAACAATTTTCAACCAATTATTCAAAACCTTCTTCTAAAAACAAAAACTATATTTCTTGTGATACAAATGGAGCTCCAACAATTTCTTTCGATCCTCATTTAGTTCATAAATACCTGAAAAAATGTCCCAACAAATGTGGCTTTAGTAGTGATCATCTCAACTATTTTATGCTAAAGAAATGTGCTCTATCACTGGCTCATCCACTGTCTATACTTTTTTCAATTTCGTTCGCTTCAGGTACCTTACCAAGTTTATGGAAAACCTCGTTTGTAATCCCAGTTTTCAAAAAAGGTAAGGTAAGACCCTCGAGGGATTTTTTATCGAAAAGTCTAGTTTTCGAGAAAATTTCATTTGAAGAAGAAACTTGGAACAGAGGAAAGGAACACGCTTTAGTGCTGACTTTTTGTCTTTCCACCTTTGTTAACTTAATGGAACGTATTTTTCGAAGAATAAATTTCAAAAATCCTCTCTTTTTAGAAGTGTATTATGACTCTCACCATTTTTATTAAACGAAAACTTCGTAAATAATAGTTCTAAAAAAACGATTACTATTTTTGAAACAGTTATTATTTTGTCTCCATAAACAGAAAAGTCTAAATTTTCAAAAGTTAGAAGTAAAATTCGAATTTCATGAACTCACTGGAAGCAGTTGTGATTAACGATAGAGGTGATTACTAACTGTTCATTGAAGTTAAACATTTTTACTATGTTAAAAGATAAATTCATAGAGTTCGAGGGAGTTTTATCTATTTTTTTTTTACAAAAAAACATTCGATTGATAATTAACAACTAGGAGTTTCTATTGTAGATATGTGAAAACGGTATTTTTTGTTAAAATGTTCTGGGGTTATATAAAACTTCAAAGGATCCCAGTTTGATTGAGTAAAATCCGCATAGTGTATCTTTCTTCATCTATGATAGCTCTATTCTGAATTGAACAGTTTTTTCGCTGTTTCAAAAAATAAACACTTTGAATTCATTTTATCCCCCATCTTGCAATCCGTATATGATTAGAACTAACCTGTTCAATTGATCTTGATTGGTTCGAGGCAGCTTCTCCAAGCGCGGCTACAAAACTTGAAGAGTCGATAGATGGAACTGTTAGAGACTTGTCATCATTTTCTTCTTTGATTACCTAGAAGGTATTTATAAATTTCTATCAGTGAAACATTATTATTTTCTTAAACTTTTGAAATCGCAGTTTTTTCTAAGAGCTCTGAATAATCGAACTTACCACAGCCGGCGATGTAGTCGCATCAAATCCACTCACAATCACTGACGGGTTTTGGACTATAGCAGATGTTGGGAACGAAGCCGTATAATTCGTATCATATGATCTTGAAATAGTTTGATCCTCAGGCCGGATTGAGGTAGTAGAAGTTAGAGAACTTGGCGCATTTCCAGTCACAGATGGATAAGTGTACTGTAGAATAGAGGTTATGTTTAGGGGATTTCGAAAATGATACATCTACCTTGAACAAATTGAAAGCATCCGAAACTCCGGTCCATGGAAGATTCTTGAAAAATGGGATTTGTTGAATATCATTAGTTTCGCTAAAACTGCTTGTATTGTAGGGACCTCTACCGATTCCAAGACGCTTCACTCGTCTGAAAAATTTTGAGATCATGTATATTATTAAGTCAGATTGATCTGGAAATCACCTTCTCTTAAAATTTCCGTTATCAAAAAGTGGGAGGTTTTCGGGTACCATCATCCAGTAATTGCCTTTCCGATCATTTGCACTACTTTGTCCATCGCGAGCTTTTTTGATAAAACAGTCATTGAGCGAAAGATTATGGCGGATACTGTTTTGCCAACCTTGTTTTCGTTTTGGATCCGCTTCACGATAATAGGGGAATTTCGCCTCGATGAACTGGAATAAGAAAGAATATTTTCTGATTGGAGATGGTATATCATAAACCTATTCAAACCTAAACCTATATACCTTCACACAAAAATCTTGATATGAAACATAGGAGGCTTATTGAGGTTCCAGACTTCAATTTTTCCTTATTCTCTATTTGAAACAGTAATAATTATCAGAAAGTATTGAATTGATATTTTTTGGTGAAAAAATACGTAACTTTGCAATTTTTTATGGTTAAAAAATATTTGTCGGCAATTTTTGACGAACAAACTTCTCCAGTTTATTTCCAGATGAACAATCTCGGTTTTTGTGCATTTTCAAAGGTGAAAACTAGAACTACAGTAACCCAAGATTCGAAGTCGAATTTCAAATTTATTATCCAAGTTGTATTTTTTTGGTAAAACGAGTCGATAATATTGTGTGCATGAGTGATTAGAACAAACAGACAACCATGTACCAACCAACTAACTAACTAACTTTTTTCCCAACAAAAAGTAAATGTCATTGGTGTGAGTACACGGTTGAATCATCATGTCTTCCTATTCGTATAGATGACCTAATTCTCGCGTCACTTGGGGTACTGTAGTTGGCGAAAAATTATGAAGCTTTTGGTTTTTGGTTTGTAGGGGCGGTTTAAAAAAAATATATTGGGTCATTTTGTACACATGATCTAGATTTGAAGTAGTATATAGGAAAGAAGTCTCTAACAGGTAGAAATAAATGTTATGGAACTCGCGAAAATTCTTCCTAAAGTTGCTAGCCTAGTTGAAATGTATCTCATCTCACAATCAGCAAAACGCTGAACAAAATCGTGACTTTTTTATGCAGAACGTTATAACAAAAATGAAAAGCAGAATTTTTAACATTTTTCGAATATTCACTGGATTGTTTACAGCTGATAAAAAAAAATAAACCCATTGAAAACATTTTGAGTTTTAATGAATTTAAATTCTTCGTTTGGGTATGACTTTTGAACCTACTATTTACCAGCATCCCCAATTTGAGTGACAGGAATGAAACATTTTTCACTTCAAAACAAGTAGAAACAGTAAATTGTTTAGTAAAAAAAAACTCCAAAATTTTTTTAAAACCGTTGTCTTTTCGAAAAACGTTTCCTTAAGTTTTCTCCATACCTTATATATTTGATTGAGTGTCATTCGTTGTTCCGGAGCCGCTTCGATGGCCATTGCAATCAATGCCACATAACTATACGGTGGTTTATCATTGATGTTGCCCTCTTGTCTGAAAATTGACAAATATATAAAAGTGTAATATTATCCCATTTATTGAAAAAAACAAAATATTTTCAAAATAATGATTGGTTATATTTTCAAAATATTCGCAGATTGATTCTTTTGTTGAAAATCTTGGTGGTCGTGAATGGAAATTTTTAAAAGTGTTCTATTGTCATTTAAAGTCACACTTAGAAATGTTTTACAGTCAAAAATTTAAATTTCTGGAATAAAAATATTTTTTTGATTCACTGTTTTATTCACTATTTTAAGATAATTTAAACATAATTTTCTAAGAACATTTTAGATACATTTTCACTTCTAAAAACTTTTCTACTGTTCGCAATCAAATTTTGATTAAAACTACAAATTAATAGGCTTACTAGTATTTGTTACAAATGAAAATCTTTCAAATTACGTCACAGGAATAATTTCAAGTAATAAATTAAAATTATTTCACTGTTTATATAAACAATGATCTGTTCACAAAATAACTTGACAGCACTATGTACAGACAAAAAATATATCAACTTTCAGAATAAAAAAAGTAGATGAGGAGTTTGGCACAATAATTTAGACGTAGATTATTTTTTAACGTGAGAGTTCCAGAAAAATATAAAGTATGTATCCTGACTTCAAAAATAGCTCGAGAAAGGATCACTAGTCAGAGATGTTCACACAAAAAAAGAAAATTTTCTTTATTTGACTTTGGTATATATTGATCTTAGTTTTATATTTTTTATTCATCAAGCCTTCCTCTTATTGAGAAATAACTATTGATTTTTGGACCCGAAATTGATTTTGATCTTCTCTTTTATCAGGAGCCCTTCACATTCTCTGTATTTCAGAAACTCAAAATAATTCTATACTGGAACATCACCTGTTAGAATTTTGCCGTGCTTGAAATATCAAAAGTCGATACTTCAATATCTGAAGAGTTCACAAAAAATACTAAATTTACTGTTTCAAAAATGGTATGAAATCTTCAGTACAGTGTGCTTCACTAATGTCTCAGAGTGTTTTTGTATACCTTAATTTTTTTCACAGTTTCACAAAAATTTTCGAATTAAAAAAAAATGAAGAGAACATGTTCACTGTTTCAACAACTCATGAAAAATTCTGAATATCAGGCTATCTCACTAAAATTAGAATTTCGGTTGATATCCAAAAACATTTCACTGTTTCAAAAAAGCATGAAAAGCTCCTCGATATTATTTATAATTAAGGTTGCGTCAATTATAAATTTGAATACCCCCAAAAACTCACATAATATTCATTGGAAGCAATGTAGCATTTCTCGACATGTTTTGTATCAAAATATTTTAAATCACACCAAAAATATTTTGATACAACAGGAGCAGTTTTGAGAAAAAAAAATAAATGTGGGAGGGAAAATGGTCGTCGTCGTCGTCAGGAGAAGGAGGAGGGACGGGAGGGAAACGGTAGCAGCTAGAAGAAGCAAAAGAAGAAGAAGAAGAAGAAGAAGAAGAAGAAGAAGAAGAAGAAGAAGAAGAAGAAAAGAGGGAGAATGTGTGTATTTTTGTGTGCGTATGACATTTCTTGTTCGAATGAATCAGAGCATCTTCTTGTCCTCCTTTCGCTTCATCATTTTATCAACATTGCTTCTTCTTTTTTTTTCGATGCCTCAAATAAAATTATACAAAAATTGAGATTTTGTTTTGGAAATGGAGAAGATGGAACACATACATACACTTTTGTGGGGAAAATATTTTACTGTTTCGTTGTTTTTGGAAATGGAAATTGAAATTTTTAGACAGTGCGTCGGATATACATGTATCTAACGAATAAGAAAAGCAATCAAAAAATTGATTTTGAGGCTCCTATATATGATTCTTAGCTCTTGTCTTACTGATAGCAAGTTTCATTCAAGCTAAATCATAAAAAATACTGAAAACCTGGAATGTAAATTTTTATTAACATCAAATCTCATCTCAATCGTTTCAGGTTCACATCTAAAGCCATGGAAGTTACCTAAGATCATATTTTTCTAAAAATAGAATTGTAGAATTTTTTCCCTGTTTCGAGGTTTTTGGAAATAATAAATAACATTTTGGTGGTAGTTGGTCTTCATGCTTATTTTGAACAACAAAAAAAAACAGAAAATCACGAAGTTTTTGAATTTTCAGAGAGTAGATTTTCAGTTTTTTGTTCACCGTCAGCCTGTTTCAAATAATCGGAGTTGAAAAAAATTGATTGCTGTGAGATCAATTCTGTATAAAATCAATTCTACCAAAATAATGAAAAAATTAGGATGTTGTTTCAGAAATAGAATACATTTATTTTCACAAATAAATACTTTACTGTTTCTAGGATTTTAGAAGTTAAAAACAAAAGTTGTGCTTTAGTGGTTGACGCGTCGGCAGCTTATTTTTCCCTTTTTCAAAAATTATATTTTATGTGGAACCTAAATTATGAAGCCATATTATTCCCGATTTTAGGAAATTTCGAACATTGGTTTTAGGTTTGTCACTGTTTCATAAAACTTATATAGTTCTTATTGTGAGAATACGGTATTCACAGAATTTGAGAAGGCTTTCATCGGAATATCCTGATTCAAAAATGTGATTTCTACATTTTCAAAACAGAATATCGGAGTTCTGATCAGCTCCAAAGCAGATATGTTACCACAAAAACGCTCTTCCAAATGCTGAATGTGTGTTTTTGATAAACTTTCGCAAACTTTTACATTGAAAATCAAAAATTTCATAAAACTTTAATTTTCATAAAAATTCTGTGTTGAAACAGTAACATTTTTATGCTATTCAAAAAATCAGGAGAATTCTAGATATTCTACTTTTAACTCCTAGTATCTGAACAACGAAAATATAATTTCAATCATTTCGATGTGTTTTCGCTTTAAGCGAGACAATAATTTTGAGATTTTGAACTATTCCAAATGTCTGGAAATGGTATGGTCTCACGTTAAAAATTAACACAATGAAGGATCCTCATGAGTAGTGTAGCTGAATATAAATATTCAGATTTGATGAAGTTTTGAAACAGAAAAAGTTTTTATTAAAAATAAAGAGAATTCTAGATAAAAAACTTTGAAGTTAAATGAAGATTTTTCGCATTTTAGAATATAACATTGTAATTTCTCCGAAGTTGTCAACTTCTGAGCAAGTGATCTAGAACTGGCGAGTGCAAACTACTATTTTGGTTGTAGCCAATTTTCGAGTTTTTCGTATAAGTTTTTTCATATAAGTTTTCCATATAAGTCGTATGGTTCCAATACTTTGATTCATTATTGAAGTTGTTATAAGAAAAAAAAAGGATAAATTCTAGGCTTTTACTCTACCTACAACTCACTACACATCAACAGAGCTAGTAGAGCTCCATGTTTCGAATTAATTTGAAACAGTAAAACTAATTATAAAAGTTTGGAGCTTCTTAGCGAATAAGTTTTCATGACACTGTTATAGTTTCAGCAAGATCTGTCTTAATTTCAATTTTTTTTGTGTTTTTGAAACAGTAAAGCTACATAAGTTTACCATTCTAACTTCAGAAGAAATGCTCTTCGGAACTGAAAATACTCAGAAATTCAAACTTTTTTCCAACCCGATCTTTCATAAGCACAAAACCCGTAAACCTATCTTCTATAAATCTCCCTTTCCGACCCTTTCGATTTTGATATTTTTTCAGGGTGACGCTATCAAACACTATACACACAATGAAACTGCGCACTTTCAACGAAGTCATAAGGTTGGTTATCTAAAATGATAAAAATGTCAAACTTGATTGATCAATGGTTTCATTTCAGGCCGACGAGCCACTATCTTTTGATAGAGGAAAAATCGAAAATCATCTTTTACCAAAGTTGATGTTAGGAAGACAATTAGCGGAAAATCTCGAAGAGCGGAAAAAAGCAAAAGAGGAAAGAGAAAATGTGCATCCAGATGATCGAGAAGTTAAAGGTACAGGGCTGAAAATCTGAAAAATATGTAAAATTTTTTATTTTCCAGATAAAGTTGTGAATGAGGTTCCAGATGAGAATGAGGAGGATTACAAGGAACATTAAATGGATTATGGTTGTGTGTAAATATTTTCAAAAATTAATTTTCAGTTTTATGAAAAAATGGGTACAATTAATAAACTTCTGTTTTATAAATATATATTTTCATGGTTTTTGAAAAAAAATTGGTCTGACAAATAGTCTGAAGCTCCGCTTGAATTTAATTTTCGAAAACGAAAATCCCGATTGGTAAGTTTTCAAATCGACGTAGTTTTATTTTTTTAATAGGGAATTTCGCAACAGAAAACTATTCTCGTTTTTTTGTGACTGCTGGAAGAAAAGGTTTGGCTACCGCATAGAAATTGAGAAAAGTAATTTCGATATTATCTATTAGGTCTACTATCTACTAAAAATGTGAATTTTTTTCGGTATAATTTTTTCCGTCACGCGTCGTTTTTTCTCACTGTCTTTTTTTTTCCACAATAATTGGTATATAGTGATTAGCAACTGCACATATATCGATTTCCGAAAACGCCCAAAATGACGGAATTTCTGCTCAACGACCACTGTGCTCTCAGAGCCCTTTTCTTCATGAATTGGCCGCAAAACGACGGAGGCTAACCACAATATTTGTGCAGCGACAGGTCAAGACTTGGTCCAGTACAGGAACGTGGAATTTTGATTCAGTCGCTTCAAACAAGGGAACTACAATCTCTAGAATAAGCCACACCGACACACACACATGGTCATATTGAGGAGGATCTAGAAGATCAGCCGAGATCAAGCCGGGTCCCCCATGCCACAGTCCATTGCCAATTCTTTTCATTTTATACAAAAGTTGTTTTTGAAATTTGGTAAAATTTAACATTTGAAGTGGGACAACCCAATAAAACCCTACTGAAGTTGATTGAACCTCTCCAGGTTTTGGAGAAATTCCTCCGGTATTGTTTATTCATTATTTTTTCAAGTCAATTGAAATTTTCTATTATTTGAAAGTATCAAAATCCGGCAGCTTCAAGGACAAAAATCTGTATTGAAATTGTGAAAAAAAACGCAAATCAGAATAGATTAGAATGTAGGTCTACTTATTTATTCTGACAAATGATTTCATTATAGAAAATTCAATATTTATCGAGACTTCAGACGAACGAAAAGTATCAACTACGAAAGTGTTTGATGTTCAAATTTGTAGAAAAAAAAAACAATTTTAGACTTCTCTATTTTATTAACACCTGATTCGTTTTTTATGCCCTCTGCAAAGCTAACAATCATCAGAACACTGTACAAAAATCATAATTAATTACATTAAAATTCTTTCCTTCGATTATAAGTACAACTTTTTAGTTTAACGTAGGTCAACTGAACGAGATAATTGAAATTTGATTGACGAGGTTAAAATAAGATAGTTGTTCGTTTTTGTAACATATAGAATGGTAAGATAAACATCTTCAAATTGTTTTGAACTTATTGAAGCTTCATCTAATTGATTTATTTTTAAACTTTGAACCAGAAAATTTTGATACATCAAGAGTATAAAACTTGAAGCATCCGTTCCAAATATTTATAATTTTTTTTGTTCCACAATTCACATGTATAGGTCACATATTAACGTTATATGTATGTCTATAAACAAAAATTATATTTTCTAGAAAACTTTGTTTACTGTTTCAACTGTTCAATGTTAATTGGAAATAGAAATCTGGCCAATAATTGTAGTGAGCGTTCTGCAGAAAATTTGACTTTTCACGTTTCAGATCTACTAATTTAGTTGATCATGAAAACTATGAAACGTTTTATTGTTTCTTGTTTATAAAGAGTTATAAATAAGGAACTGCAAAAATTGGCGCGACTAATGTTTTTGAAATAATTCCTAAAAATGAAAACCTTGGCTCGGTTTCAATATTTTCACTGTTTCATGTTTTCTATAAGTTTAAAATTAATTTGACTCCTTCTGTGAGTCAGTCCAGATTAACTCAATGTAGGATATCAAATCAGCAATGGAATGATGAATAATAAACTATTCTTTTTAATGAAAAAACTTATTTGATATAGTAAACTCTTCGGATTGTCAATAAAGAAGTTCTGAATTTGAGACATTTTTTTCTAACAACTTTAGTGTTCCAAAATTGTCTTCGTTACGTGGTCACAAATTTGAACTTTTCTCCGCCTTCCGGAAACATTTGTTAGATTTTTTGAGTCCAATGGAATATCACTTGCCTAATAAAATTAGTTCATGTACTAAATAAATATATGAAATTTATTTTTTGTTGTTTCAAAAATTATATTTTACGTGTGACGTAAGTTAGGAATCCATAATTCTGAAAAATTTGAAACAATTTTTCTGGTCTTTTACTGTTCCATGGAATTTATACAGTTCTTATTATGATAACACGGTATTATTCGCACAATTTGAGAAGCTTACTCCGTAAATTTATCAAGTTCCCGTTCCCCGAAGAATTCTGACCTCTTAGCCTTTTGTTACACCTCTCTGTTTCATTGTTAAAATAATAATAGAGTCAAGTGATAATCATGTCCAAAAAGATGATCACTGGCCAAGTTTTTCTCGCGCAATCTTTTTCACAACATTCTTTTTCATCTTTTCCTTTTTTTGTAAACTGTCCATTGTTAAACATAAACACACAATGAAACTTGTAATTGTCTCTGAAAAAAATAAAGAGGAAAAAGAAGAAGAAAAAAAAACCGTTCGACATGGGGCTTATAATTAAACCCTGTTAACCAATACAGTTTTATCATGCTGTCTTCGCCGTTTTTGGCAGATAACAACAGCAGAAAAAGAACACTCTCCTTTTTTACCTACCTCAATCCTATCTCGGCCTTTTTTCTTTTCTTTTTTTTTTCTTTGTTGTGTAAAAAAAACTTTGTTGTTGACCTTTTGTGGTAATAATACTGTAACATGTCATAATATCACCACCAATCTTTTAATTTTTTTTTGAAAAGAAAAAAAGTGTTCTGATGAGGGCGGACCAGGTTTTGATGTTGTCGATTTTCGGGTTAGATATTGAGTTTTGGTTCCTTGTTGTTTGATGCTTCAATATATTTTTAAAGCAGTACCATTACGTAGCAGTTTTCTAAAAAGTACAGTTTTAACAATGATCGAAAAGATCAAGGCACTGAAGATACTAGCAACATAGATTCAGCAAGAATGATTGATAGACTAGAGAACCTCGGAGAATTTTATCAAAGTTTGAAACACAATTTCAATTGGTTTTGAATCAGCGCGTTTTTCATATCAATTTAAAAGTACGGAGTGTGTATAAGTATGTCATAGAAAAAACAGAATTCGTTATCGAATCGAGTCAGAGTTGTGATCGAATAAGAGTTTTCTTTTGAAAGTGTCTGATGAAATTTTTTTCGAAAAAATCAGTGTTCCAAAAAGTTTTATTCCAAAACCAATATCAATTTTTGAAACAACGATTTTTTTCGACAGTGTATTTTTATACTTATATATCAGTTAGATGTCTCAGAAAAAGAAAATTTATTGATAATTTGAAACAGAAACGTCTTCTTTTGATTTAGATGTTTTATAGACTTTCTGATCGAGCGACATCAAAACACAAATTTTTTGAACTGTGGAGTTTTGTAGAAAAAAAACGTCGCCATTTTTTGACGTTGATCAGAATCCCGTTGTTCATATTTTGCAAGTTTCAGTTTCAAATTTTATTGTGAGAAACTGAGCTACCCTAAAAAAAGGTTGCACGTAAAATTTCTGGTTTTAGTTATTCCGTTCGTCACGCGTATTTCTTGCATACCTTTGAGTGATGAAATTTACAAGATTATACTGGGAACATAATTAACCAAGAAGGTTAGAAACCCAATAAATTTTCCGAAATCAGTTTACAAAAGTTCTGTCTAGTTTATGAATAAATATTTCCAGAATTTTTCAACATAACTGGAACTATAATAAATTGATGGTTTGATCGAATTTTCGATTACAGCGAAATGTTTCAGTAATTCAAAATCTCAATATTTACTTGCTCAACTTTCACGAAAATAAGAGTCCCATAGTTGAAATCGTGGGAAAATCTGAAAGTTTCATTAGATCTTCTCAAAAATGGTCATTTGGTTCACAACTGTTTCTGTTCGTGAATGTTATTCAACCATCTCATTCCCTCTGGAACTCATATGAAAATGCTCCTCAGTCTTCAACCTAGTTTGATAGAAATCAAAGTTGTTCTTTTTTTAATTACAAATTTCTAACAAGGAACATGCTTCAATGTTCCACTAAGGTAAAAATCGGGACCCTGCGGAAAATGAGTATCCTGGGAGACTAGAAAAACCTTTTATGGAATAAGCCGAGAAATGCCTTTTTTTCGAGAAATCGGGATTTTTTTAATTTTTGCCATAAAAACTTTTGCATCATCTTCAAAAAATCATAACTCAGTTCAAAATGAACAGAAAAAGTCGTTCAAAAAAGAATTTTGTAGACAAAATATCGATCTTTTTAAATAATTTATTCAAAAATTAACAAAGGCTGAAATACTGAAAAAACTAAAAATTGCGAAAATTTCATCTGAACGTACGGTGGGAGGGAGTCATTTTCAAGGAACGGGATGTTGATTTTCGTGTTCTACGTGCAAAATTAAGTTTAGAAACATAATAAAATATNCAAAGGCTGAAATACTGAAAAAACTAAAAATTGCGAAAATTTCATCTGAACGTACGGTGGGAGGGAGTCATTTTCAAGGAACGGGATGTTGATTTTCGTGTTCTACGTGCAAAATTAAGTTTAGAAACATAATAAAATATATACCTACCCAGGCATCTGGAAAAGAAAAAAATTATTTTGTATAAATTTTCAGGCAAAAAAGTGTGACGTTTAACTTTGCACCAAAAAGTCACAAATTTATAGCTTGAATCATATAACCTGAAAAAATGCGAAATTTTGTACCGACTTTTTTTTCGAATTTTTTTCGAGCCCGATGCCTCTGTAAAAATTCATAAAAAATGAAGTTTCAACTTTTTCATTTTATGAGTTTATATGATACGAAAATTGAATTTGTGACTTTTTGGTGCAAAGTTAAACGTGTTAACCACAAAAATAACCGGAAATTAAAGGAAAAAATGTTTCACACTTTTTTGCCGGAAAAAATTTACAAAATAATTTTTTTCTTTTCCAGATGCCTGGATAGGTATATATTTTATTATGTTTCTAAACTTAATTTTGCACGTAGAACACGAAAATCAACATCCCGTTCCTTGAAAATGACTCCCTCCCACCGTACGTTCAGATGAAATTTTCGCAATTTTTAGTTTTTTCAGTATTTCAGCCTTTGAAGTTTTGTTAGTTAATTTTTGAATAAATTATTTAAAAAGATCGATATTTTGTCTACAGAATGCTTTTTTGAACGACTTTTTTTGTTCATTTTGAACTGAGTTATGATTTTTTGAAGATGATGCAAAAGTTTTTTTGGAAAAATTAAAAAAATCCCGATTTCTCGAAAAAAAGGCATTTCTCGGCTTATTCCATAAAAGGTTTTTCTAGTCTCCCAGGGTACTTCATTTTCCGCAGGGTCCCGATTTTTACCTTAGTGGAACATTGAAACATGTTCCTTGTAAGTGATTTTACCTAAAACGTATGTGTTTTTTTCCCAAAAAAATGTTACAAATCTCCATTACTGTCATGCTTCTAATCTTTTGCATCTGTCGTTTTTCTGTTAACAAAAAAGTCACTTCGTTATGGTTATGAAAAATTTCGTGACCGAAACAAATCTAGATTTCAGAATCAGATCATTATTTGTAAAATGTTATAGGTAATTCTATTTCAGAGGCAAGTTATCCACCTACCTGATCAAAATCTCGACTTTTCTCTGCTCGGATCTCAGCAAAAGTTAGAACCATGTTTTTGAGCTCGTTAACAGAGAATTAATTTCCAGTCTGTTTTTCACATTAACTTTTTTTAAAACCCTTACAATATTTATGTGACTCTCACTGAACTTGTTACCTTCAAATCTGAAATTCTTGCGCAAAAGTGAAATAGCTGAAACTTTGATGTTCTTACTGTTTAGTAAATTGTAGCTATTTTCAATCCGTTTTAGTATTATAAAAAAGGCGTTTGCATTGTAAAATTACTGTTTCAACTTTGAACTAAATATATCCGCAAATTACCATTAAAAATGTTCAACCTTTTGGAATTTCTGTACTCAATAAATGTATTTGAGAACAAGAATTAATCTAAAAATTGGTTTGATCACTGTATGAGGTCACAATGCTTTTCATACCAATATGATGTAACTTTACCACATTCCTCAAAAACTTGTGACTGTTTTGTTAACCGTCGTATTATCAAAATGACCTCCTAGCTAGACACTTCAATGACTCACATTTTACAATATATATAAGACAATGGAATGCGTTCTTTTTCTTGTTCTCGAATCTGACTTACTTCTCTTTTTTATTTTTTCAAGTTCTCTCGCCAAATAAATACAATTTCGTAATTCACAATTCAAGCCGTTTTGTGTAATTTCCTGATCTTTGTAAATGCAAATTCCGCAAAAAAACTTTCAATTTTCGAAATTCGCAAAAACTTTGCCAATGATCAAGAGGCACTTTAGTCGCCCCCACGAAAATATTCCATTTTTTTCATGTGGTTTGGTCATTTTTTCGATGATTATAATAATTGGGAGAAAAAGAGAGAAGTGGTCAAACAAGTTACATCGGAGTTTTTCTTTTTCTCGAGAAGTTTCGATTTTGTAATTAGGTGTAATATAAGAAATTGAAAATAAAAAAGGATTAGGATTATCGGGAGATGTCTGATCTTTTACTGTTTCAAAAACTTGATATGTTCTAATTCGAATGTGATTTTCAGTAGGAATTCTTCTTGCACGTTATCTTCTTCCTAATGAAAACTAAAGTTTGATATACAGGTTTTTGAGGTATTATATTGCCTGAAGTGTCAGTGGTTTCAAATATTAACTCATTATGAGTTCTGAATTCGAATTTTGAATATAAAAAGTTCTAAATAAGTAGTTCATGTTCATTTACAAGAAGATAAAGTATGCTTTTGAATTCAGCACATAATCCATCACATGATTATATTATTATACCTGAATTTCATTCAAAACAGTTCACTGTTTCAAAAATAGTCGACAGTGACTTCTAGCTTAACATTTTGAGCTCACACCGTTCTTGGAACTTCAAATACATACATAGCTTTGTAAAATTGAACCCGTAGCTGATGAAGTCTTTTCATTTACTCGCAAATTTATTTAAAAATTTGGTACCTTAAATACCAAAAACCGTAACAATAAGAATATGATTTTTTATGAAACATTGGCTATTCAACACTTTTCACAAGTGAGTTATTCAATGTTCTAATATTTTGGTTTTGAAAAATAGCTTACTGTTTCAAAAGAATCATTTATTGAATAAAGTAGTAAACTTTGATGATTCATGTAATTGATAAAAATTATCTTCTTCCGATAAAAAGAGATATCCAAAATGAAGGATGATATGAAAAAAAATTATTTTACTGTTTCGAAGGTAAATTTAAGAAATTCTATAGTTGTTCAGCATTGATTTGTTCTTTTTTTTTAGTGTGAAGCCATGGCTTTGAAAGACTTTCATCATAAAGCTATCGTATTGCGAGTTCTACGTGGAAAGTTTGTAATTTGTTAGTTGCGAACTACATATTAAAAGATTCATAATTTTCATTTTGTACTTCATTTTTACTGTTTCTATATTAATTTCTTCGATTTGAACCCGATAATTGGGAAAAATTCACGGTTTCAAAATATCTTTATGATCACACGAAAAATAATGATTCGCTGGAATAGTCATGTGTAGATTTCTTAAAATCTTCAGAGTAATTTCACAATTTTCAATCTCTTTGTTTTTTTTTTAAATAAATGTATCACTAAAGTGTGTGTTCTAAGAGCTACATGATATCAAAAAGTACGATTTTCATGTGGATGAAATAACAAAATTCACAAATTTTCTGCTAAACAAAGTACACTGCTAGAACCTTTACAGTACACTGCTAGAACCTTTCTCTTATTCCATGTATACAGTAACCCCGATAGTTGTGTACTGGAAGTAACTGTAGTTTTCCAATGACCTATAGTATTTACTATCACTTTGATAGGTCAATCTTCATTCCAAGAAAAGAAAATTCCCCAACTATATCAAAGAATCAAAAACCACCATGATTTTTTAACAAATTTGATAAACTTTGTTTCTCACGAAAAAATGTCCCAAATTCCATGAAAAGTGAAATTCGCTTATCTTGTTGTCTCTCTCGGGTGGTACTTACTTCAATTTTCAGTGACGAAGATAAAAAACACATGAGAGAGACACCCCGAAAAAACACAGTACCCGCCCGCCCCTTTTCTCTGTTTCCCCTCTTTCTCTCGCCTCTCTCTTCACTCTTCCTCTCTCCATCTCCGCTTCTCTTTTGGTGACGAAGAAAAAGAAGACGTTGGTTAGCCTTGGGTTAAAATAACCTTTCTCGCCTTATTTTTTTCTTCGCCTGTTTCATTCATCGTTAGTTAGTTAGTTAGTAGTTAGTAGATGATGCCCCAGACTCCGCCCACTTTTTTCGCGATTCACTTTACTTTACTACAAAGTTTTTAGGTCTCCTCCGGTTGAAGAAGAATTCGAAGCCGGTCAGCAAAAAGCGAAAAATGAGCCGAAAGCGATTATTATTGTTTCTAGTATGGTCTAGTATTTGTTTCTTGACAGGTTAGTTTTTTATCCTTTTGCTTATTTTTTGTGTACTTCTCTTGGATTATTTTATTATCATCACATTACTGTAAATATTTGTTTCAACTTCTTTCTCTCCGTTTTCCTTCTTTCTGATAACAACGTTTTTTATCAGCATTGATAGTTCCAGATATTTTTTCCTTCTCTTTATCACCTTTTTAAGTGGAACTGATATACTTTGACCGGATTGATATTCCCAACTTTTTAATAGTTCAAATCACGTAACACCCGATATTTTCTCGTTTTTCTTCACACAATTTTGTTGCTTCATGATCAATCATAAAATATCGAAATTGCGCAAGAAGATAATAAAAGCTGTCGCTTTTCACGAAAAAAGTGGTTTTATTTGTGTGTTTAAAACGGTTTCGAACACTTTTACACATGCATCCCGCAAAATAAAATAAAAAGAAACCTGCCTAGGCTAGGGATTGAACCTGCGACCTTTCGCTCTTGAGGCAAAAGCACTGCCACTGAGCCAAAAAGCCCTCGTTGCAGGCAGTGTTCTGTTTGTTTGAGATATGATCGGATTTTTTAGCATATTTTTTTCAGGAAGCAAAATGAATTGATCGATAAGATCACACCTATTTATTTGAATCGGTTTTCGGATTTGATAAGATTTAGAGGATATGTTTTCGCATTTGCCATTGGCAAAGAAACATAATAATAGAAAGTAGGCGAAAACATGTTATGGTCCATTAATCTAGGAGAAAAAAACTTGCTTTTTTTGCTTCTGATACTTTTTTCTTTTATTTATTCATTTGATTATACTGTGCTCACTCGACCGTGGAGGAAAAGGATGTGTTAGATATATATTCATGAGATGAGAGAATTATCTAAAACAAGGTAGCTTTGAGAAAAATCAGAATGCATAGAATTAAATAAAAAAAAACTTTGAGTTATAAATAGAGAATTCGAAACAGGGAAATTTTTCACTATGATTTGATTTTGAAAAAGAGGAACAGTGTTTATTTGATAGGTTCGATTCACAATAAACACATTTTCATTTTCTGGAAAGTGCTATGTTTTTGAAGTTGATATTAAATTTATCATATAAAACAAGATTAGTGATAAGGCATGAAATCATAAACACTCTTTAAAACAGTAATTTTCTGGGAATATCATAAAAAAAATTTTTCAAAAATCTTTTTCATTGAATTTAGATTTTAAAGTATATGTATTAACAACTTGAAAACTTGGAGAGAATAATTGAGCACAGAATAAAGACGTTAGAAATGGGAAATTTTTTCGCTTGCCAAAATCACTACTTTTTCATTGTAAATTATTCGTTGCAGTGAAAATATCAATTTCACACGAAATTCTATTTTTCGAAATTTCTATTTTCATGTTAACCGCTTTCCAACAGAGTCTAACTTTTTTTTAAAATTGAATAGCTATTTTTTTTTTGAATACATTAGGTCAAACGCACGAATTTAAGTTTTTATATAATTGAGATAGGAACCCCCATTTGGATGAAAACACAGTGATAAGTATTTCTTATGAAGAGGAAATTCTGAAACAGTGATTTTAAATTTTGAGTTTAATACGTCATGTCAGCATGCAATTGACGAGATTGAGAGAGACGCAGAGAAAAGTACTCTGAGAGAAGTACTCGGGTTTGCGACAAATTGCCGCAAGTTTGCGACAAACTGTCGCAAGCTTGCCGATTTTTCCCCGAGTACAACAGTGAAAATTTCCATGGCCGACTGGTTAACGGGCGTGTCTTTGAATCGAACGACGGCGCCGAGCTCTGGTTCGATTCCCCCACGCGCCAAAACTTTTTTATTATTTTTTCTTTTTTTTTTCAAATTACAGTTTAATGTGTTTTCGAAACTCAAAAATGTATTCAAAATATTTGTGAGAGTAGTATCTGACAAGAGAACGTTGTAAAAAAATGTAATTTGAAAAAAAAAAGAAAAATAATAAAAAAGTTTGGCGCGGGGGGGAATCGAACCAGAGCTCGGCGCCGTCGTTCGATTCAAAGACACGCCCGTTAACCAGTCGGCCATGGAGCTTTCACTGTTGTACTTCTCTCGGAGAACTTTTCTCTGCGTCTCTCTCAACCTCGCAAATTGCTATTTTTCATTGCGCTGACATGACGTGTAAGGCTCCCGATGTGATTGAGGTCGTGAAAAATGTTAATATTGATCTTAAATAAAATAGTATTTTTGATATATTATAGTAAACCATCTTCAAATTGTTGAACTGGAAATCTAGCATTGTAGAAACTTATTTTCAAAAATTTTCAATTTTGCACAATTTTAGACCTCACGACTTCTTTCAAACTTTTCTTGTAGTTTTTGTTATCACCAAAAAACTTTGAACACGCTCAATTCAAAAAGTATCATGCATAATTTTTTTTGGTGATTGATGTTTTTTCTCGAAAAAAACGCTTCAAAAATTATAATAATTTCCACTTTCTAATCTACCGTAATCCTCTCAGACAAGCTCTTTCCTTTTCATGTAGAAATATGAACAAGAAGAAGATTTCGAAAAACATCACTTTCCCTTTTTTTGCTGTGCCGTCAAAATGTTTCGAAACCACTAATTGCGCATCGAGATTTCGATACCAGTTTTGTTTGGCAGCCAACATAAAAATCGATAATCTGGATTTTCGAAAATTGCGCAAGCTTCTTGCCATCGTCGTCATTTTGTATTGCGACGACGACGACGCGCCGCGCGGGGATTTTTGTCATGCGCGAAAATGATAAGAAAATCAAGTAGAAGCAGAAACAGAAAGAAAAATCATAAAAAATTGGGAGGATGAAGAAACAATAGATACGAGATTGATTATATGTTACATAATCATCATTATCATTTAGGATATGGTTTTTGGGAGGGGATCAGGAAGTGTTATATTAAAGTCGACCGAAAACAGGGTTGTAAAAAAGAGCTAATTAAATGAATTATGAAATACTTGGAACGTATTTTTCAAGTGAAAAATAAAAAAAAAATTATTTCATCTGAATATATCGATATTTTAAAAATTTCTCTCTCATAAAATCAAAAACAATTCTGAAGTCTGAAAAAATAAATTTCACAATAATTATTAAAAATAGAAAAAAAGTAAAACAAAAATTGAGAAAATGTTCAAGATTTATCTTCCAATGCTCAAAAAAATGATGATATTTTTTCTATAGTAAACTCAGGGGTGGGCATTTTGGCCTCAAGTTGGCCTCAAGGTGGTTCACGTTCAAAAAAGCCATGGTTGGCCCGCTCAGGTTGATTATTCAAGGTGACTCAGTGGGACAAGCCAACATGAATTTAAAAAATACACGCGACCCTTATTCATAACAATATTTTTGTTCATTTCGATTATTTTTTTCGAATTTCAAAAAATGTATCATAACAACTGACACGTTTAGTTTGCAAAGAATATAATCGTGAACTTTTTCATTTTCAAAAATGAGAATAGAGTCCTGAAAAAAGCCAACATTTCTCACTTGAGGCCAGCTTGGAAAGCCAGGGTGGCTCAAAAGCCAAGTTGAGCAGAAAAAAAGCTGAGGGCCAGGTTGAGGCCAGGCCAGATTGCCCACCCCTGAGTAAACTTGACTAAAAACAAGCTCTTATAAATATCGAATTGAGACAGAATTATTGTTTTTCCAAATTTTCTGTGCTCAAAAAATCCCATGTTCAATTTCATAAATTTTGAAAATGTCTTGAAATAGTAAAATTCCGGAAAATATTTGTTTTCCCTTCATCACTTAATTGATATATTTGGATCTCTTTTCATCTTGAAAAATTAGAAGTATTCTTTAAAAAGAATCTAGTATTTCATGAATCAAAAAAGAAGCACAACCTTGTAGGAAATATTTTGTTTTTGAAAAAAGTTCCTCAAATTTTTCATGCTAATTTTCAACCAGACGAAGTTTGTACTCTTGCGTTTTGGAAAGTTTGGCTCATCTTTATTTTATGAGTGTTGTGAAATTTTGTGTTTTCAAAATATTTTTTACATAAAAGTTTTGTATTAAATACCGTCAAGAAACCTCTCGAAGTATTATCAGACATTTTGAAACGGAAATTTTTTATTCATGAAAAGAAATTTGAACGTGCACACAATGATAGACAAAATTGCATTAAAAACCATTGAAGTTGTTTTGATACGGCGAATTTAAAAGAATATTTGAATTTTTTTAAAAGTTCTAAAGGTTCTTTTTGAATCAGTAATTTTAGTGAAATTTTGAGTTTTTCTGAGTTTCAAATATGTTTATTCAAATTCAAACTCCGCAAGATAGTTATGTTCTGCGAATGTTCCGAAATTTACAATACAATTATCTACTCGTAATGAAAAAGTATTTTTTCTTTTTAAAGACGAAAAATCTGATTTCATAATACACCTAACTGCAGAATTTTCTTTTTGTAAAAATTTGAAACCTATTTTTCCCATTCTCAAAATTTGAAACATTCTCACTCAACAATTCTCTGTTTTCACTTTTATGAATAAATCAAAATAAAGAAGATGTTCTTACACTTTCTGATTTATTATATTTCCATCTGGAACATTGTCTACGATGAGGAAGTTTTCGGGATTTGAAGGGATTCAGCTGTTTTTACATCGTGACATGTTGAGATTATTAGAATTTTGACGAAAGTGCAAAAATAAGGGTAAATATTTTGGAGCGCAAGTTTTTTTTGTTTCAATTCCTAAAATCTTCACAATTTCTTTGTAGATAGATCTGATTTTCAAAGAATTTCGACATTTTCTATTGTTGCTGTAAAAATACTTTTCACACGCAAATTTGAAAAATCTCTCGGTATGGGGTATGCGAACGCGGCTCGCTCGCGCTTGCGTTTTTTCTTATGAAACCAACCGTTTCCTTTTGAAACCATTGGTTGGCTATTCGCCAAGTCAATGTCTAGAACAAAGCAAAGAAAGTTTTCCAAAAACTATAACTTCTGAAACAGAAATTTTCGAAAATAGAAAAATTTAACAATATTCAGATTTTTTGAACGTATTTTGGGAAAATCTGAAATAAAAGTGAAACTTTTTTTTCAAACTTCATATGAAATTTTTTTTCATAATTTATGTAGAACGGTTATTTTTGGAAACAATAGATTTAAAAAAAAATGAAGTCTAGGTAATACAAAGGTTCAAAAATCCTTTTCAATACTTTATGTTTGTGTTCACAATTCTGAAAAATGAGTACTTCAAAAATTGTAATTGAAAAAAAAAGTGCAGAAAATGTTAAAATATGCTCATGGACAAGTTTTTTCTCTAGTAGCTAAAATTATCTACTTCGAAGTATTGTTTTTGACGTGAAACGTATTTTTTTGAACTAATTTTCCAAAGTTTGATAAACAATTGGTTATTTCAATCGTCTATATATCACTTCTACCAAAATATGTGAAAATTGTGAAACAGCAATATTTTTCATACAAAAAATGAAGTTTACAGTTCTTCAAAATTTTATAGTTTTATTTTTGTTCCTGAATTTCGAAACTTGTGAGGTTTTCTTTCGGTTTCACAACATACTCTTCGTAAGCACTCAAAACTAAGACCAAATTTATATATTAACTGATTGAAACAGTAAATGTTCCTGAGAGAAAACGTTTTATGTAATCTTTAGAAATTTCCGAGTACATCCAGCACATTCATGAACTGTTTCAAACAATACATTTTTTTTCAGTCAACCAAACATCAACAAAATTCCAGAAACCTATTTTTCCTTCTTCTTGAAAAACTGCAATACTACCACCTATCGAAAAGCAGGTAGTGGTCATTTCTGTCTGCGTCTCTCTACTTACTCCACTATTTCTCTTCTCTGAAACATTGTAATTAGATCAATTCACTAGATAATTATTGTTTTTTTAACTGTCCATTGTCTGCAGGAAAAGTTTGGCAAATTTCGAAATTTTTGAGGGATGCTAACTTTTATGACTTGAAAATGGGAAAAAACGGGAAGTAATGGAATGAGGTTGACGGAAAATGACCGAATTCTGGAAGAAAATTGGGAAGAAGGGAGAATAGTGAAACTTTTTGCAAGAGAGGGAACTCTCCAATTTTTAGAGAACATATCAATCTGAACTTTGATGCCCTCGAAAATTTCGAAACTGACCACAAAAAAAAACACACACTAACATACTTAGAATTTTAATCCAATTGTTGTCATTTGAACCAAACAAATTCCAAGGTTACAAATTTTTCCAAAAGAAAGACACTTGACTTTTTCGAGTGCTTCAAAAAGGGATTCGAGAATGGGAAATGAAACTTTAAAAAAAAAAAAAAAAAATTACAGATTCAGTGGAAATCAAATAGTGAAAATATTTGTATAGTATGTTGAGAAGACAACACTTGGAACAATTTTGAAGAATCTGTAAGACAAGATACTGAAAATGATAGTTAGAAGATTAATTTATGCGACGTTTATTTAAAGTATTTTTACTTTATAATGTTATAATGAAACAAAGAAAAAACACTGCTCCACATAAGTATAGCCTCACTTTTTGGAACTGCTGAAAATATGAGTTTCTTTGGCTTGTAACTTTTATTTTTGATAATATTCCTATGAATACATGAGTTTCAGTGTAGTTTATGAACAAATTCGGCATATTTCGTTAGAAAACACTTTTTTTTCTGAAAACTGAAAATTTTCGACTTCAATGAAAAATTGGAAGTGAGGCTATACTTATGAGGAGCAGCGTATATATTCGGGAAAATTAAACGTATCGGACTAATACTTGAAGAAATTTTTAAAATTCACCCAATATTTTATTCTACTTCAAAAACTGAATATCAATGTAAATATTTCTACTGTTTCAGTCACTTCTTAAAATCATTGTTATCAAAAAACCTCGCTCCAATCGGTTTTTAACGTCCCGAAAACTGTCAATTTTACTTCTTCAATGTGTTCAATTACCTATTTTTATTGATATTGAACACGATTTCAAAACTCGGTGAGAGGTCTATCCAATTTATATGAATTACTTTGTGAAATAATGAACTCGAAAATTTGTAACTTCCTTAAGAACCTCACGGAAAACTTAATATTAAAAAAAAATTTACCGCGTTCAAAAAATTTCACAGTTTCAGTATTTTATATGTTTTTGAAACATAATTTGTTCAAGCTTACTTGAAAAACAAGCAACGTCCCGTTTCGAATGACTATTGCTGTTTTAAAACTGTAATATTTTCGATTTTTGTCTTCAGTTATCTGTTGAGAAAGATTTTTACTGTGATTTCTAGAAGGTTGAATGCTGTTCTATTTTTTCAAAAGTGTAGTTCCAGACACTCATACACACATTCGTCTTCCAATAATAGAACGAAAAATGAAAACACACAAGCTGTTCAAAACCAAGGTTATATTTTTGGGCTCTCGTGCTTCTTATGAATTGCTGAGCAATTCTTTCTTCTCAGAGATGTTCTCAGATTTTACATCAAAAGTTAATTCGTCCGGACTAAATACATTGCTCTGCAAAATATGAATATTCAAATAAAAATAAAAAGTCAATATCAACCTAGCGGGCCGTCACGCAAGAGCTGGTTTCAGTCCAAAACACGAACTTTCAATCAAAACAAAGGTCATAGGAAACAATTAATGGAAAAGTTAATTGTACAGAGATTTTTGTTGTAGTTTTCAATCCCGCGAGTCTGATCAATGTTCATGAATTTTTCGTAAACCATAATGTATGATTTGAAACAGTAAAATTTTCAGTCCCGTTCTACAATGACAACATGGTTTTTGATTATTGAATTTTCCCAGTTTTTGAAACTTCGATTCTGTGAATTTGTATTCATAAAATTTGAAGGTTTTACACCGCTAATGTATCATTTTTGTGAAAATTTTCAATAGAGAGAAAGACTAGTCAAGCCATCGATGATTCTCTGAAATACTAGATGGTAAATCCCGCAAATTTTTTTGTTGATTTTTTTTCACTGTATCAGTTTCTTCATAAATTTAGGATTTTCCGTAAATCCTACTAGTCTTAAGATATTGTTCACTTTACATTTTTTCTGCTCATCGTTTTCATTTAAAACTAATTTAGTCCGAGAGAAGTACACAACAAAAAATCTGAGCCCCGAATATTAATTATATTTTTTGCAGATTTTCGAATAGATGCTCAAACACTCAGTCCACCTATCACAGATCGATTCAAATGTTTAACCAATGGATGTTGTGATCACCATGAATGGTGTCGGTTTTGGGCCAGTATTGGCGAATGTAATGTGAGTTATCTTTCTATCGAATAAAATGTTTTATATGAGTTTACTAGCTACTGTGGTTTCGATTCATATTGCAATTAGTGGCAAATCCGAAAATCTTATGAAAACTTTGAAACCGTGAAATTTCTGAATGTTAATTTTTTAAAACAATGTTTTGAGCTGAACACTTATTTTTAAATTGGTAACATTTTGTCAGTTCACGTGAGAATTAGCATAAGTTTTGTGAAACATCAAATTTTAGAATCAGCAAAAAAAAACAAGGTGTTCTGTGATTCTGTTGACTTTAAAAACATTCCGCAAAAAACTGCCAACCAACCTCCGTTTTGATAAAATATGTAAAGTTCACTGTTTTAAATTATCTAGAACAAATTTGACGTTGGAAGTCCACATCATCCAATCTTATTCACGAAAAATTTTTCAATGAAGTTTCGCCAGATTTTCAGTGACATACTTTAGTCTCTTGGAGTCTACTGCTACGTTAACTATCTTTGAAAATGATCAACCGTAACCAAACCATTTTCAAACTAGCACAACTATCTACGCTTCAATGAGAAATATTTTATTGAACCTTTTGTATTTTTTTTCGAAAAACAATGGTCCTACGAAACACAACGAATTAACGTTATTTTCCTTGTTTAGGAACGTTTTGTTGAACTGTTGAAACAGTGAACAGTTCAATTCAAGATCTGAGAAAATTATTTAAAATTTTAAAAAGAAAGGACAAGGCACATAAAAGTCTATGTAGTATTTTAGAAAGTAAAACCTGGAAAGTTTCTAAATTTTGAGTTTCGCGTACCGTTTTTGTTCCGAAGCTAGATTTTCAAATAAATCTGTTGAGGCGTTTACTACAAACAAGTTCTCTTTCATTTAGAACAACTTATCAAGTGTCTATTTCCCCGGTTTAAATGGGCGATTTGAGAAAAATTCCTTTAAAACTTTATTTCGTTTTCAAAATAATGAACGTATCTAGTTATAATTTTGGAGGAAATACAAATCAAAACAAAAATAAACTTTTGCTGTTTCGGAAGATTAGTAAATTTGAATAAAGATATCGGTTTTCGGCTCTTTGGTTTGATAAATATCGAAATTTTGTTCAAGATCCAAAAAATTAGTAATTTATTGAATTTAAATTTGATTTATAAACGTATAGTAACTATTTGGGCAAGTATTCCCATATTTTGAAAGAAAACAGTTCTGTTTGTAATTTTTTTACTGGTTCAAAATCTCCATTTCATCGAAATTGTCATTCATTTCCAATATATCAGAGAATGAATATTAGAAAAAAATCAAGAAACCAAAAAGAAAACTATAAATTTTTCATTCTCAAATATATCCCAAAATAATTGAAATATCCAGGCAAACCACGATTGGATGGCCGAAAACTGTCAACTGGCTTGTGGAACCTGCATGGCACCACCTGTTCCACTTCTAACAACTACACGTGAGTTTTCTTTCCAATTTTTTTCGAGATCTTTCAAAAATTCAATCACCTAGGAATTTTGAATTCGACCCTGAATTGTTTTGTTGTAAAATGTGTCACACGCTCCTTTTCAAAATGAAATAGATACTCATTTCATTGATGATTTGACAAAACTTCCGTATGATACGGTTGAAATGAAGGTCGTAATGGGTTTTTGTAAACAAGTATGATAAGTTTTTTTTTGAAAAAAATGTGGTTTAGGGATGCTGAAAATGAATAAATGAAGGTCTTTTAGTTACCCAAGCAGTATCGGTTGTTTTCCGTGTAATAGTTATTAGTACTTTGGAACAGTGATATTTAAAATACCAATAAAATTGATAGTTCCATAAAAAAAAACAATTTTTGAGTTCACAATAAATTCGCAATGAAAAAAAATTGTGAAATTTTTTAAAAATTGCTTTTCCTTTTAAGGGAGTCCTAATTTGAAAAAAATATTCTAAAACAGTAAAATCAAAAAATGATTTGACAAAGATGATATGAAGATTGGAAAAGTTACCAATTACAAAATTCAAGTTTTCATACTCACATTATTTGTTCTGTTGTAAAATTATACCGGCTTTTCTTTCTGAGAATGACTTATCACATTTTTTCAAGTTCATTGAATTCCCGAAACAGTAATGTTTTCAACATTGCTCGTTAATTTGAATAACAGGAGGTGTCAGTAAATTTCTAAAATTTCTTCAAAAATTGACAGTTCAGAAATATTTTTAAAAAATTACTATGAAAGAAATCTGAATTTCGTAGAGGACCAAAATCTAATAAGTAAATGATTATGAAATACTCTTTCTTTGAAAATTCTTTTCGAAAAAATCTATTAATTTCATAATATAATCAATTATATAATTGATTTTTCGAAGATTTTTTTGTTTCATTTTCATCAAATTTGTTACAGAATACTGTGGGTTCTTATTGAAAGCCTGCGATAAAAATTAAACCAGAATCTCAGTTCACAATAGTTCAAAATACACAATAACAAACATTTTGAGGAGTTTTTTTTTTGAAAAACTACTGTAACAGTATTTTTTCGATTCCAAAAAGTATGAACGACGAATTTTTCAATTTCTAGTTTTTTTTCAAACTGGGATGTTTACAGATGAGCACAAAAATGCTAGTAGATTTTGAATTTGAGATATTGTTCAAAAACTTTGAAAAAATACTGATAGCAAGAATTTCGTGAAATTTTGTGTTATGAAATTTGTTGAGCAAGATTCACAAATTGGACTACTTTTTTTTAAAAACAGTTCGCTCCAACAAAAATTTCTGAGATAGGAATGTACTTATTTTCCAGAAAAAAAGGTTATGTATCGAGAGTTCGAAAAATACTGTTTCAAAAGGTAAATTAACTTCTGCCAGAGTTATTTATGTAATTTTTGTTGGTAGTGAACTTCAAAAAAAATCTTCATTTTCTCTCCGTTTTTTTTTCGCAGTTCAAATCGAATCTATTGTATTTGTGAAACTTCAGTTGTAATTTTAGGATTCAATTGAAAAAAATGCAAGTGAACTCTCATCATTAGTCAAGTATTTTTTCTCGTGAAGATATATTTATGGATTTACCCTACTTTTATTTTTTCAAATATTGTTTCCCGCGAACATGTAAACACTATCATGTTGGCAATCTAAAAATGTTGGGGATATTGTTGGAGAATGGACTTATCGGTGCGTTTCATAATAAAACTGATTTTGGAACAGTGAATTCAAAATTCTGCGGAATTCATATGTATGGATAAAAAAATAATTTTTTTCATTTTCAGCAGCCGGTCCAACAACGACAGTAACCATTCCACAATCCAGTCTGACAGCTGTTTCTTCATGTCAAGCAGTTAGACAACAAATCAGAAATGCTTCCGAATTGATGACAATTTCAAGATTAGTCAATCCAGTTGAAGACAACTTTGGAAGAATCATGTTATCGATTGATGATATTACTCGAAGTGTTCCAGTTGGATGTATACCACAGGTACGCCACATGAATGAATGGACTGTTGTCAAAATATGAGAAAAATTTAAACGTCTTGTTTGAAACAGGAAAAATGTAAATTTGAATATACTCATTCACAAGGGTGTTGATATATAAACTTCATACGGATTTTTTAATCACTGATAAAAGCTTTACTGATTATTTCAGTTATCTGAAAACGTTTTTTGTAAGTAGCAGATTGTATCAAGTATACCACACATCATTGATTCCTCATCTTTCATAGACAAGTTGAAACTGAAAATTATTTTTCGAAAAATTGAAAAGTTTGAAATAATAAGTGAAACCTGTCCGACAGTAGAATGAACTCTAACACATGCAATGCTGATGATTGAAAGCCTGAAACAGTAAACTACTATACCTACATTTTCCTACTGTGTTTTCAATTTTTAGTGTCTAACTTTATCTAAATAAAGTGTTTTATTCTCAGTTTTCATGATACTGTCAATATATACTGTTTCAAAAGATTTTGTTAAGTGTTGAATTCGAAAAATGATGCTTGAGGTAGTTTTCCATCATAAAAACTTCTAATGATAAACAAAATTGCTAATTGAGTACTCTCAAACATTAACACTTATAAAAAATATTACAGCTCAACCCATCCGGTGTTGATTGCCAAAAGAACCTTTGCTATCACATGATGTACAGAACCCTCGACGGAACATGTAATAACCTCGATAAACCAATGCAAGGAGCCGCTTTCCGCTCATTCATCCGCCATTTTCCAGCTGAATATGATGATGGAAAAGGGGAACCTGTTGGTGAGTTCAGAATCAGTGCATCTAGATTCAAGGTTGTAATTATGTAACATTTTAGCATCGATGAAACAAACTCGTCCAACATCAAGAGAAGCCAATCGGGTTATGTTGTCATCTGCGCAATCTGTGGTGCATGATAAGGTACTGAAATTTTTCAAATTCAGAATTAATAATAGCCAGCTTCAAAATTAATTATAGTTTCAGTCACGATTTGATAAATCAAAATAGTTCAAAAAATTCAGACTGAAAACAGAAATTTGAGAAAAAATAACCAATATGGAAGGTCTGTTATACTATAGGAATTATTTTATTATTTGAATCCTTTATCGCTTCCCATTATCTTGAATTCTTACAGTTCAATAACATGATGATGCAATTCGGTCAATTCCTTTCTCATGACTTGTCAAAAACCACTCTTCAACCATCTGCCAACTGCAAAACATGTGATCCAGTCCCCTCAAAATGTATGCCAATTCCAATCGGAGACCGTGACCCCAATCTTGGATTCCGATCGAAACAATGTTTGAAAGTATCTCGATCAGCCCCGATTTGTCAAGTTCAGCCAAGAGAACAATTGAATGAAAATACAGCGTATATTGATGCAAGTATGATTTATGGAAGTTCGCCGAAGGATTTGCACAAATTCAGAGATGGACGAACGGGATTCTTGAGAATTACCCAGTTTAATAATCAAAGATTGTTGCCATTTGATCAATCAAAGTGTTTGAATCAGGATAAATGTACAGCTTCGTTTACTGCTGGAGATATTCGATCTAACTTGTTTATTGGATTGGCATCGCTTCATACAATTTTCACTAGAGAACATAATCGGTTAGTTTTTGAAAAAACGTAGAATTTTTTTTCTGGAGGACAACATTTTTTTAAATGTAGGTCAACAACTTTTAACATTTTTGAAACGATGATTTTTTGAATAATTTGTTTTACAATATTCTTCCGAATATATGTATGAATTTTTTCAACCGGCTGAAAAATTCAATAATTACTGTTTCAAAAACTGTTGTAATAGCTTGGAAGTTAGGGTGAATTAATCGAAGGCAGTTAGGTAAGTCTAAAATTACGAAGGATCTCAATTGTAATTTTTTTTGATTGCAAAAATAGAAATAGAGTACGGAAAAAAACTACCCTTTTACCTTCGAGAAAATCCGGTGTTAACTTTTTCTGAAAACTTTTTTCAGTTCGGTAGAAACCACTTTGAGTCAAGTTCAAACATCTTGACAGAAATGCATGCCATGAAAAAATCTCGAAAATTATTTAGTGTTTCATATATAAAATATATATCCTCCATAATGTTTTTTTGATAGTTCTATTTTTTTTGGAACAAATTTGACAATTTATTTGGAACTTAAAATTTAACAGAGAACATATACGTTTCACATAATAGATAAACTTTAATCTCATAATTTTCGTCTGATTCTTTTTTACAATGTTCGGAAGGAAAGGTTAAAAAAAGAAAAATAATATGCTTCGTGATTCATGTTAGGCAATATAAATGTTGTGAAACAATGATTTTTATGTTTATGTTCATGTGCAGTTTCTATAGTTTCAAAACTCTCTGTTATAAAGTACCGAAAAATAAGATATTTGTTGTTTCATTTTGAGTAAGTTCTCAGTGAAATTAGTTGAAACAAATAGAGTTTCATCACTCTATTGAGGAGAATCTGAGACAGATTCAAACATTTTGCCAAAATTTTGAGAGAAATGTGAATCTATAAAAACACGTTCACTAGGTTTGATCCAAAAATTACTCTTTAACATATTCCCGTGAAATTTTTTGGAATCTCTCAAAAGGGTTTGGAAAAGTATTATGAAAAAGAAAAACAACGTTTATCCTTCTCTTCTTTTTCACAAAAAAAATCTCCGGTGGATAAAAATCACAGAAAACAGCTGGTTGAACTCTAAAAGTGAACGATAGTGCACTAATCTGAGCAACGAAGAATTTTTCAAAACTCACCCCTACTCATTTTGAAATAGTCAAATATGTTTTCCTGTTAAATTGAAAAATTACTGTTTCACTTATTAGTCATCATTAGTGAAGTTGTTTCACGCTAAAAAATCGGATAGTAGAAAAATTTGAATTTCAGACTCGCACAAAAACTGACATCGCTGAACCCAACGTGGAGTGGAGATCGTGTATTCCAAGAGACTCGAAAAATTGTCGGAGCCGAGATTCAAAACATTGTATACAGAGAATTTTTGCCAAAATTGCTTGGAAATTCGTTCGAAAAATCGATCGGACCATATAACGGATATGATACTAATGTTGATTCGACGATTGCAAATGAATTCACTACATCTGCATTTAGATGTGGACACGGAATGATTGAGGTGAGATTAAATATACAATAATCTTGATTTCAACCTGACCGTTTTCTCATTGAAAAAACTGGATAGGCTGGAATATACACTTATCTAAAATTATAGTCAATTTTGAAATTAAAAGTTGATTCCTACATTTAAAAATAATTTTTACAATGGTTTGAGGAAACTAGTTGCATCGCATCGTTGGAACTGTTCCATGATCAAGTTTACATGTTGCTTAAAACAGTGAAAAATGTTTTATTATTTTTGAGATTTGAAAATAATTTTTGGATATACATATATTTTCTTTACCCAAGTCATATTCAAGCAATTTTCAGGAGTTCTACCGACGAATTGATCTATCTGGCAATAACATCACCCAAGGTGGTTTCGCATTCGGTGACGGCGTCTTCAAATCCGGCAAAATTCTCTTCGAAGGAGGAATCGACCCAATTATCCGAGGTTTAATAAGCACAGCAGTTAAGCGACCACATCGAATGACACCTGCTATAACTGAGAAAATGTTTGGAAGTACCGATTTGGGATCATTGAACATTCAAAGAGGAAGAGATCATGGAATTCCTTCGTATAATAAAATGAGAACATTCTGTGGATTGCCTTCAGCGAATAGTTTTGACGATTTTGGAGATATGATTCTGGATAAGAATTTGAGAGCTGGATTGGCGAGGAACTATAATACTACAAGTGAGTTTGGAAATAGTAATTTTTGAATTGCCTCAACAAAATGAGATAGTAATGACATTAAAATATAGAAAACAAATATATAAAAATATAAAAACAGTGAAAAATATAGTTTTTCAAATTTTTAAACATGAATTCAAATAGTATCTTACCGAATTTCCAGAAAACTTAACCTTTTTCAGATGACGTCGATTTTTACGTTGGATCAATGTTGGAAGACCCGGTTGTTGGTGGATTGGTGGGAACCACATTGAGTTGTGTAATTGGTGAACAATTCAAAAGAAGTCGAGATGGTGATCGATTCTATTATGAGAATCCTGGAATATTCACATCGGATCAAGTTGAACAAATCAAAAAGACATCACTTTCAAGAGTTATCTGTGATAATTCTGATGGGTTTGAATTGATCTCGCAGGTTGGTGTGAAGGGGGGATTAGAGCAAAAAAAAAATGTGGAATTCAAGAATTTCTTCTGAAAATTCATTAGGAATCCGTTCTGCTTCTCTACTTATCCATTTATATTCGTGAGCAAAAATGTTCTTTAAAGCTGGAACTCCCATTTTTGAACATAACATTGTTTTTCGAAAATTGTTCGTAAATTTCATAAAACAGGAATATTGAAAATATGCGAACATACATCTTGGAAAAATAAAATTTTCGAAATATTTTTGAAACAGATATTTTCAATTATTCCCGTTGTTTTTAGAAAAAGCATATTCTCCTTCATCTAAGCTGGTAAAACGAGCTCTATATTCTCTATTTTCGAGAAAATGTTTAATTTTTCAATTCTCAATTCAACTACTAGAAATGAAAAAATTCATTCCAATGTCGCATCAAAATGCACTCTATATCCTTCGCCAATTATGCTCAAAAAATGAAACAGAACCTTATTTCATATACTGGTTTTTACGTTAACTATGAAGCAGTGAAAAATGTATTGTATAAGTTGTCTTTGAAACAGAAATTTCTTTCAAATTTACATTTTTTGGGACAGAATATCGATAGAACGATTTTCAAATGTTTTTCCTACAATTGTGAAGTTGTTTTGTTGAGAGCTATGATTTTTTCCGTGAAAATTGATTTTTTTTTTTGAAATGGTTTTTTGAGATGGCAATTTCTCGATATTTTTTACAACATACAAAACTGAAATTCCTATAAAAACGGACCGGAAATGAATCCGAACTAGGTCCAATTCAGCTGGTATATTCCAGGATTTGTCTTCGACATATCTGCAGAAAATAAATGTAGCATAATTCATTTGTTGCTTTTAATCGATGAAAATCGATTAATAAGGTATAGAAAACATCGGTGCTCTATATAATTTATTTTTAAAAGTAATATTTTTTGAACAATGGTATATTCTCGCCCATCACAATCCAACTCTTTCAATTTTTTCAGGACGCCTTCCTCCTACCAGGTTCTCAACTGACTCCATGTTCTCAACTTCCCGAAATGGATATCACAAAATGGAGAGCCTTATAACAAGTGGATCTTTGCCAGTTGTTTGTAGATACCGTAGCCTCCGTTTGTCCTCTTTCCAAAATCTAGTCAAATTCTCATAAATCCCTTCCAAATCTATATGTAAAATAGTGTCTAATTTTGCCATATTTCTCTTATATTTTCCCAACTTTTTTTGATTGTTGAATAATTCAGGTTACCGGTGTGTTTTTATATAGAATTTATTGTGTTTTTTCTATGTTTCTAATAAAGTTCTCAAATGAAACTGTGGAATGAAAATAGTTTAGAATATTCACAAAGTTAAATAAAAAACAATGATGCTTTAGATGAAATCGAAACATCGGGAACTTGATCTCGCAGGTTGGTGTGAAGGGGGGATTAGAGCAAAAAAAAAAATGTGGAATTCAAGAATTTCTTCTGAAAATTCATTAGGAATCCGTTCTGCTTCTCTACTTATCCATTTATATTCGTGAGCAAAAATGTTCTTTAAAGCTGGAACTCCCATTTTTGAACATAACATTGTTTTTCGAAAATTGTTCGTAAATTTCATAAAACAGGAATATTGAAAATATGCGAACATACATCTTGGAAAAATAAAATTTTCGAAATATTTTTGAAACAGATATTTTCAATTATTCCCGTTGTTTTTAGAAAAAGCATATTCTCCTTCATCTAAGCTGGTAAAACGAGCTCTATATTCTCTATTTTCGAGAAAATGTTTAATTTTTCAATTCTCAATTCAACTACTAGAAATGAAAAAATTCATTCCAATGTCGCATCAAAATGCACTCTATATCCTTCGCCAATTATGCTCAAAAAATGAAACAGAACCTTATTTCATATACTGGTTTTTACGTTAACTATGAAGCAGTGAAAAATGTATTGTATAAGTTGTCTTTGAAACAGAAATTTCTTTCAAATTTACATTTTTTGGGACAGAATATCGATAGAACGATTTTCAAATGTTTTTCCTACAATTGTGAAGTTGTTTTGTTGAGAGCTATGATTTTTTCCGTGAAAATTGATTTTTTTTTTTGAAATGGTTTTTTGAGATGGCAATTTCTCGATATTTTTTACAACATACAAAACTGAAATTCCTATAAAAACGGACCGGAAATGAATCCGAACTAGGTCCAATTCAGCTGGTATATTCCAGGATTTGTCTTCGACATATCTGCAGAAAATAAATGTAGCATAATTCATTTGTTGCTTTTAATCGATGAAAATCGATTAATAAGGTATAGAAAACATCGGTGCTCTATATAATTTATTTTTAAAAGTAATATTTTTTGAACAATGGTATATTCTCGCCCATCACAATCCAACTCTTTCAATTTTTTCAGGACGCCTTCCTCCTACCAGGTTCTCAACTGACTCCATGTTCTCAACTTCCCGAAATGGATATCACAAAATGGAGAGCCTTATAACAAGTGGATCTTTGCCAGTTGTTTGTAGATACCGTAGCCTCCGTTTGTCCTCTTTCCAAAATCTAGTCAAATTCTCATAAATCCCTTCCAAATCTATATGTAAAATAGTGTCTAATTTTGCCATATTTCTCTTATATTTTCCCAACTTTTTTTGATTGTTGAATAATTCAGGTTACCGGTGTGTTTTTATATAGAATTTATTGTGTTTTTTCTATGTTTCTAATAAAGTTCTCAAATGAAACTGTGGAATGAAAATAGTTTAGAATATTCACAAAGTTAAATAAAAAACAATGATGCTTTAGATGAAATCGAAACATCGGGAACTTTTCAATGGACTGAAAAAAAGCAAATACAGGGTGATTCATTCAAGTTTGTTTTAATCATTGATTTTTTATCACATCAATGTTTTTTTTGAAAATTGTTTCAGATATGGATTTTCTACTAGAAATTCTCTTGATTTTATGTTTTCAAAATGTTCACATTAACTCCTAGCCTTCTTTTGAAAAAATATTTTGTTTGTCTAATTTTTGCTTTTTTGATGATGACAAAGTTGTTTTGATGATAACCCTCAAATTTAATCGGAAGTTGAACGAAGTAAGTGGAAGTTGAACGAAGTAAGTGGAAGTCGAACGAAGTAAATGGAAGTCGAACGAAGTAAGTGGAAGTCGAACGAAGTAAGTGGAAGTCGAACGAAGTAAATGGAAGTCGAACGAAGTAAATGGAAGTCGAACGAAGTAA